>JAHPZR010027758.1:0-7500 GCA_019787425.1 Platygyra sinensis
CCTACATAACATACATACATAATCTTTATTTAACGTGGGAGAAACGCTTAGCTATAGCTATTTTGCAGGTTTTCCACAAATTAATATTAAAAAAGAAAGAAATATGTACATAAATGTAAGGATATAAAATATCATGCATCTAAAGTTACAAAACTTAAGCCTAACAGCCAAGCAACACCATGACTCTCACCATTTGTTGGAGAAGTTTTGAAATATTATTATTAGAATTGTTAGGGCATTTTCTCATATGCAGAAGCAAAATAAGGCCAAAACTAAACGAATACGGGACAAGCATGCATTTTTGACTAATTAATGTCTTTTTCAATTGCTGGCTGGGAAAAAAATCGGCAGAGAGTCAGCTGGCTGGGAATTTCCCTACCAATGTAGCTGGGAAACGGAACTTTTCTTACCATCCTGCTGGGAGTGCGGAACAGATATTTTCTTCCCAGCAACCGAAAAAAATTGTTAAAAAGGCCTTAAAAGCGTTTACTTATCATTTTTATGGGTTGTTTGTTACATTTTGTGAAAATGTTTCGTTGGGTGCCCCTGATTATCCATATTGAAACAAGACGCCAAAAGGCGATTCCGTGGGATGCTCGGGCTGGGGAGCGTAGCATTAGAATGAATTCTGAAGTCAAGTCAAGTAGATAAACAGGCAAGCTCAATAATTATATGTCAGGAAGAATACACAAAACTTTACAAATCACGTAGCATGATTGTCGACTCATGAATTGAATGAACTGCGAAAATTTCGATAGAGTAAAACTCTCGAGGCTTAAATGTCTTCAATTGCAAACCAACAAGTACTTGAGCCAATTTTTAAAGTGGTTGGTGACGATGTTTTCCGTGCTGGAATCGATCCTTGATTTGTGAATACACTGATGCAATGTATATCTTGTGTCAAAGTTGCTTCAAACTTCTTACTTAGCCTAAGCTTCAAGCAAGTAGGCCGGATGAACACGCAGGTCCGGTTGCTGAACTCGTAGTTTGGCAGGCTGAGTGAACAGTGAACTCGTTGCTTCGATGCGTAACACGGAATGCGGATGTTGTTCAATTCAATACACAATGTCGAAATGCCTTCTAAAATGTCTTACCTTCTGTTTATTTCCTGTCCTTGCCAGAATCGCAGAATCGCAGAATGTTCCTTGTCAGAATTGCACAATGCTTCTGGAAATTACAGTCCTTCCGAGAGTCGCAGAATCGCAGAATGTTTGGAAATAAAAATAGTTTCAGCTGTCAATCAAATTTGCCGTTTTGTGTCGACAAAAAAAAGAAACCCTACCGAAAACTTACCGTGGCCTGCCACAGGCATCCCATGGAATTACTCAAGGAAAGAGTTGCATCATAAACAATTCAAATTGCAGGTCTTTGTTTAACATTTGTTTAAAAGTGGGAACTCAGTAAACTAATGACGACGCATCAGGAAAAAAAATATCCTTCTTAATATCAAAACAAGACGCTTTAGGAAGCGTAACTGGCTTGCATTTATGTAAGTAAATATTTCAGCGATTGGAAAAAGGAAATGTTGAATTGTATATGGTGCATGGAAACCTATATATCACAATGGTATATCTTAGGTTCAGTCAGGAGCCAATCATCCTCATGGGGGATGGGCTCCTGGCGCTAGACTCGGAGAGGTGCCAAGGGGCCCGTGAGGCTAAAACCAGGCGCCCAAAAAAGGCAGCCCAGGACGGAAGCCGAAAAAAGTCAAGAGAAAATGATGGGACCATCATTTCCTCTTGAAAAAGTCCAATCTTCTTCTGCAAAAAACAAATGAAAAACAAAGCACCAAGAGTTCTAGACACCTAGGAAATACACAGTAAACCTCATCTGTACGCTCACTTTTCGCCGTTTCAGCATCTGTTCAAAAAGTAAATAATCTTAGATCTACCTTATTTAGGGTGCAAAGTAAAATTATTGCCAAACAGCTAAAGACCTGCTGAATTTATCTTAGGGTTTTTATTTCCAAAGCGCTCATCGCATCAAATATTTTTTCCCTCAGAAAGATAGGATCAACCGTTCTCAAATGCTGTTGTTTATAAGGCTAGTTGTTGGAAATGACAGGATTTATAATGGAAAAACAAAACGTAGATTGCGTGACAGATAAATTGAACATTTTAAAACGATCACGACTAGCTGTCACGCATCCGCTACATCGCAGAACACGTCACGTCAACTGGTCACAACTGCAAATAGGGCCGTATGAATTTTACGAGTGGTGTATTTGCCATTAAAACAGTTGCGTCTATATAATAAATTCAGGTTCAATCATGTTATATGTCTCTTAGCTCTTATGCATTGGGGAGGGGTAGTTTGGCCTCATAGGAGTGATAGGACCCGCTTAGGGTCTGATGATTTGGCCTTGTTGTTCCCTTCTTGACTTAACAATGAAAGAAAGATGTTTACATGTTCATCATGAACATACCAAGCTTCCCAACCCGGCTTCCTTCCTTGCCCTTTCTATCCCTTATGAGTCATGTAAGTCATGTAGCACTCAGGATTGCGAATTCTCGAGTGATCCCCCCTCTAATGGGCCAATACTTTAAGAAAAAATTCTGCTGAAAGCGCCTAAGTTTAGAGGACTAAAACAAAAGAAATTTTTTATTCCTGCCTCAATCTAAATGTGATTTTCTCCTCAGAGCCGTGCTTTCCGCCAGAGGGTCACAGAGGCAACGTTAACAAATGCCACGTATTCAACGTTGATTAGACTATTTGTTAACTAGAAATGCGTGCGAGAGGTTGTTGCTCCTGATATTATTCGTACATTAGAAGCCAACCACTCACTAAAGCAATGTCTCCGAGTTTTTCAAGTTAAGGTTTGGTCTTAGAGGCCAGAAATTAGTAGCCTCTTCCGTGCGTTCACTTAGTTAAGGAGCATCGTGAAAAGTGGCGCACGAGAAAACATTGACGCACGGCACTGAAAAGAGACAGAACGCCTGTTTGTTCGTTCCTCGCGCCAAGACTCTCTCACGCTGCGCCGCAAATAACTGAACTCCTTGAAGAGGCTAGAAATCGAGCCTAGGGCGCCCCTTTTTATAACAAATTGAATACGAATGGGACCATAAGGTGTAGATTTAGATATTAGTCTTCTTAAACTAAAATATAAAGGCTGAAAAGAGAAATGATTCTCTCAAGAGGAACTCTGCACAGAACTATTCCGGGTGTCGCCAAGACTGTAACTAACGTACTACCCCTTGGATGGGGGGGGGGGGGGGGGAGAGTTGGGAGGTTTGTCGGTGTCGATGTTAGGGACAACTCCCGCCAGTGGAAGAAACGCGGGTTCGTTCTGTTTCGGACCCTTCATGCAACTGAAAAACGTATCCCTCCTTCCTACAGAATTGCGGCCATTCCTTGTCTGGAGACCTCTTGTCATGTCGCTCTTAGCTAACCCTCTTGCGTTGATTGTTTGACCTGCCCTTGTAGCCCCTCGGTCGAGGATCTTAACTTACATTCGTAACCGTTTTTCAATCTTTTTGCATACATTTCAGGCGTTTGTGAGAGGTGAATTGATGAACAGGACAAGAGGGTAGGACAAAGAAACATCTGAGTCATCGACAGGAATCGAACCCATGACCTCCCGACACCAGGCGGGCGCTCTATCCACTGATCTACGAGAACTCATGGAGAGCGAGGTCAAAATTCGAGTGAAAGATACACCTAGACGGTCTGTTTTTTGCTCTCCATGAGTTTTCGTAGCTCAGTATAGCGCCTGCCCGATGTTCGAGAGGTCATGAGTTTGATTCCTGTCGTCCGGACTCAGGTTTTTATTTGTCCTAGGCTCGTACCATGTTGATCAATTCGCCTTTCATTACCGAGCTCAAACATTCACCATCTTTATTCCCTTCTTACTCGTTGTGGTTTCTCTCGTAGCCTGCCCTTTTAGTCAAATACTTCGGTAGTTGCTTCAACATACGTCTTTCAGTCGTTCTTTTACGGTATCGCAACTATGCTATTTACTTTCAGGGTCTGTTAAGTTTGATTACACTCTCATGTTGTGTCAGTGTAGCTAAATGCACTACAGCGAATTTTCGGCGCCAAGGCACCATCCCTAAGGATTGGTATTTTGCTACTAACTGTGCTTCAGCATTCTCTGGACCTTCATATCTTTTTATTTTAAGGGATGATATCTTTTCATCTCGCTGGTTAACTAATAACCTACGTTAGCCCTTCTTTCGGGTTAAGCGCAATGATACTCGTGACGTTTATATCTAATTAAGATTTCGGAAATGTTTCTGAATTTTACGGAATCCGTCTTTCGTGCATCTTGTCAAATTGTACTCTCATTCTAGATAACATCTCCAGATCGCTAGGGTTTTCCATATCTAGGGAGCTGTGAGATAACAACGACAGCTCGGATGGCCGGACACCGGAAAGCACTAGATCACATCGACCTAAACCTGGTGAGCCATGGATATGTCAGCGGAGTCTTGAAAGATGACCAGGTAAGTACTTCGTGTATCCCTTATTATAGTGTATTTGGAACATAGTGTATTATAGGGTATTTATCTCTTATTATACTGTATTATATACACTATAATAAGGTTGAAACTTGAAACTTGGCACCATAATTGTCCATCACAAAAGAAACAAAATGACACCCTTAGTGCTGTTGCCATAGCAACTCTTTCGGCTCCAGTCTCTTTTTGTCGAAAAAACGAATCCTCCATTTTCAACCTCTTAAGTGAGACAAAGGGTCCTACATGAAACATACATAGTTTCCCATGTTGTCGTAACTTCCATCGATAGATTGTGTAGGGTAGATGGATCTTGTTTTCAGACAAAAACTGGGATTTTCAGTTTTTATTAAAACAACACCAGTGGCAAAACTGTTGTCATGACAACGGTGCTAAGGGTGTCATTTTGTTTCTTTTGTGATGCACATTTATGGTGCCAAGTTTCAAGAACACTGCTTTAATATTTCTAGAGATATTGTTTATTCAGTATTTTACAATTTTTAGCTGCAAACAATATGACGTCATCACTGATCTAATTTGCATAATAGAAAAAACGTTAATATCTCTGAAACGAAAAAAGATATTTCAAAAAGAAAAACGCCATTCCTCTGTATTTTGAAAGGACTTTCAAATAAGCACAAATTATTTTTCGCTTCATATGCACTTTCAGTAAAAATATTTCTTAAGGCGCAATCAACTAATTAAGTACATAATATTTTAAAACAACGATCATATTTAACATCACGAGGTTTTCTTAATGCTTCTGAGCCTTTCATTGTCGTTTTAAGCGTCGATCTTTCTCATTGGGAACAAAAACGTCTGTTTTTTGCAGCGAATCGGTCAAGTACTTTGCTTCCGTGGGCATACTTGTTCAAAGTACGACTCTTTCATCGAGGAATACAGGCATTCGATAACGCGGAAGTCCAGCATCTTTATCTCCATCTAAATAAAGGGTAGCCACATCTTTAACTGTTTCTTCACACGCACTGGCATTGGAAAACACCAATCAACATTTGTTCCTTCTACAGGCGTGTCATTTAATTGTCCTCCTTCCATTTTTTGCGTCTTCATCACAGAGTAATACCGGGAGTAATATGACTTGACAACTGCCTCGGAAGCACTCATAGCCAGTGCATGCAACATCGAGTACAATACAAAACTCCTTTACCAACCATGCTGTATATGCCATCATTAGTGTAGAAGGTTGCAAACGCAGTAACTTGGTCAAGTCTAGCAATGTAACTGCTGTCATTGTACGTGAACAAGAATTTGTCTTCCATCTCGAATTTCACAGCCTTGACCTTGAATTCTTTCAGTAATCCTTGGCCATGCGCTCCTTCTACTGGGGGGAACCAGATCTTTCTGCAATCACCATGATTTTTCCAAACAACTTGGACAACAACATCAATTTTAAGCCAATGCAGGAAAATTGACGTTCTTATAGTGCCGTGGATTGGTTATTCAAGAAGAATCGTTCCAGATTTTACGCAAACACTTTTTTTTTTCGATTAACTTTTTATTCACACTTGCAAACTTATAATACAATACTTACAAAGAATTTACCTATAGCACGTTAATTACAATAAACTACTTACAATACATGTTATTGGGTCGAACATAAGTGAAAGATATAAACGAAGCTACGGTAAATAAAAACAAGTTTTCTAAAAAAAAACAAAAATAAAACAGAAAAAATAATAATAATATGCCAAAACTAGATTAAGTCCGGTCCCTGATGGAGGAGGCTAACGAAAAAAAAAACAACGAAAAGTTCAAAAACCTCCCTGAACACTATAAGTATAATAATAATAAACGCCTAGCATAGCGATTAGGTTCTAACATTTATCCTTCCCTCAACGAGTGAATAGTTTAAAGATTGTCCAAGTCTTCGTCGCAGAATATTCTAATTGGCGAGCCTTCCGGAGACGTCTTGACAAAAACCTTACCATCCATCGTCCAAATACTCAGCCGTTCGTTGTTCCTCCGTTTCGTACGTGTTTAACTTGTTTACTAAATGACGCCTGTAGGCCGTTAGACTTTCACACATATGTATACGGTTTGACTCAGTTCGAGAAGATGCTGGACAGTCTTGAAAGAGGCCAGTTAAGGATACATTCTTTAACCTGGTACGTGCTTTGTAGACCAGGGATTTAACTTTATGGCTAACAAATTTTACAATAATCGCCTCGCTGTGCTTGAGCCGTATGTCATGGCCAGAAATTGCGGACATTTGGGCCCGCTCATAAGCAGCGGGCCAATTATGGCGTCTTTGAGAAAATCTCCCGTGGTTCACTAAAAACAACTTCATTCGTTTTCCCCTGTCGTTTTATACGTCACTCCCATCCGCTAAAGAAATGGGGAAAGATTTGTTCATGTGGAAAGGATTATTACCAGGCGAAAATGTGGACCGAAGGGCTATGATTACTTCAGTTGAGAAGGAGAGGAAACATACAGAATACTTCAATTCAGAAACTAGTTATTGTCTCGGGGAATTAAAGAATACTCAGAAGACTTACCGAGCCACATTTTCACCGGGTAATAATTCTCTCCACATCACAAAATCTTCCCATATTTCTTGAGCGGATGACAGTGTCGTACAAAACGACAAACGAAAATGAATGTCACGTTTGTCACGCCATGTGGTCATACATGAACTTGTAATTTTAGCGCTGACTGAAAGGACAGTGGTCATCTGTCTCCCCAGCCTTCAACAGAGATAGAAGGCTTGGTTTCTTAGGTTTCTTTTGATACCAAACATGCCGGAATTTGCTGAAAAAAATGCCAGTTTTTGCCCAAGAATACGACGTGTGGTTCTCGGATCAACACAGATGAGACGCTCGCGTGACATTTGATATCTTTGCTTTCGGTAGACCTGGTTTGCGCTTCTCTGAACTGTTTTTGAAGGCAATTAGCAGGGCGAAGAAATCAGCAGCGAAGGTGAAAATTGGTCAAATAGTACACCATACGGTGCTTTTCTTCAAGCGATCGCGGCACTTGGGATATCCCGCTTATGTAATCTGCTGTGGCGGATCAAAATCTGTTTGGG
>JAHPZR010027758.1:12500-20000 GCA_019787425.1 Platygyra sinensis
AACCTTAAGAAAGCTTTTTTCAAACTTCAGTATTAAAACACAGATTATTCTTTAAACTAGCAGTTTCCATTGGAAAGTGAAGTGCTGCGAGTGCATGTGGAACATGTTTTATGGCTTTTAGGAAGTATTGTAGAGGGATGAGTCAACATGAGCTACTAAAATAGAGTATTTTGCCAAAGGCTAATAAGGTTAAAAACTTTTCTGTTTTAAAACACGTACTGAGGTCGACACAATAAACTGTTCACTCTTGTTCACGACCGTTGACCGTGACCGCATCACATCACTTTTAATTTATGATAACAAGATATGTTGTGCCACGCTGTTTTGACTTGTTGGATGTTTAAATGCTCCTTGAAAATCGTTTTACGTTACAGGGGTTATCAATCACACACGACCTTCTGCGGAAAAACAAAGTCTAGACCAGGAGGGAGGGGGTGTCTCCAGGCAAATCAGTGGCTTAGTCATAACTACCAGTGTGACGTCACGCCATACATCGGTGATTTTCGATATGGCGGCCAAATGTTTTGGTTCGTTAACTGAAAGAAATGTGGAAATTTCTAACTTTTTGATGATTCGATTACTTTGTTTAATGTTACCCAGGATTCAAAATATATGAAAGACTTCTTTGCAGTAATTTTCGGTAGGATAAGTTATTCGAAAGCCTCATATTTTGAGTAGAAACATACTAACAAGTGCCTGAGACGTCCACAAAGTTTAATGGATTGATAACGTTTTCCCGGAGCCCACGCAGAAATGCGGAGATGTCCTGATCCCAGAATAGGAGGTTTGGTACATGGTATATTAAGTTTGCTCTGTGCAGAGAATTAAGCCTTCAGTACTTATGGTTCGTCTCAACAATCCCTTTAAAGTTAATGGAATGGCATTTGGAAAGCCACTTCAGAATACCCGGCCACGATTACGTGACTTTGAACGCTTACTCCCGTAGTCCCGCAAAGGTGTTGTATAGCGATATTCACTGTTTACAAACAAGTCTTTTGATATTTAAATTTTGCCAACCACAGAACAAAAGAATCCTTTGTTTCGAGAACCAATAAACCTCTGGTTGGCACTTTAATGACAATAGGAGAAGTAACGATGAGTATCGCCATTTTATGGGTTGATGAACGTAAGACGAGTAAATCTATCGCTATGAAAGTAAGACGAGTAAAACTATTGCTCCCGCAGTCCCGCAGTGGATAAACTAAATATTAAAACTCCGGTTTCGGCTCATGGATTATAGAACGAAGTCTTTTCATGTGTAACGCGCTTGTTTCGGCTAATGGATTTTAGAACTAGGTATATTCATGTGTAGCACCCTTGTTTCGTGTATACATTATGTTTTTCTTGTTTGTTGCCATATGCAAATATTTATTGACTGCGGGGCTACGGGAGCAGGCATTTAATGTCACACAATCGTGGTCGGGTATTCTGAAGGTTAGCCCTTCAGGAGCACACAGGCAGTCATCTACCCCACAAAATTTAAAAACACAAGCTTTCAACCAACTAACAGCTGGTAAACATAGACACTCTTGACCTATCACCAATCGAACAAAGTTTAACACGCGAGAAATCAAACCGACATGTACCTGCATGTGTACACGCCCTCGCACTCAAAAGGATTGTTGAGCAAAATGGCTCATCGCATTGAGAAAAACTAACAATGGCTTGAAAGTTATATCAAAAAGGAACAAACCTCCTATTATGGGGTACTTCTGTTGAAAACTTGAAGAGAAAACGGCGGGCGTTTTGGGTGGCCTTTACTTGACCGGAATGTCAAGATGGCGGTAACCCCACTTGACCCGATTTGTTTTCAATAAAATTTGGAACAAAACACAACAAAACAGTTGTACTCAAAGACAATATCCACTACAAAGCTTGCACATTTACGCCAAATTAGTGAATAATAGCGCAATAATAGTCTGAGATTTTACTTTCATGATGTATAAGAGCAGCTGAAAAGTAATATCCATACAAATTTTCGCTCCGAATGGGTTCTTGGTTTTGTGATAGACAGCGCTTGAATTTCTTAGCTTTTGCGTGATGCGGCGTTTACGTGACGGCCAAAAGAGCTGTCACGTTGGTTAAAAAAAGTGACTAATCTCGGGAAATTTGGCTATCTGAACAGTTCATGTATTAGAAAAAGTATCATTTTATTGTTTTTGAGTACTCGAGAGATAAATTTACGCTTTTGCAGCAAAACTCAGTGACAGATGTTTATGTTGATTTCCGGCCACCATGTTGGTGCCCATGTAGATGGACACCAGCATGGCGTCTCCATACAAATCTCTATAAATTTGGGTAAAACATTTCTCCGCATATCTCGGTTAAAAAAAAATTGCTGTGATCTGAATCTTGGCAAGAGTCTTTGCATATTTAATTTACCTCCTTTCTTTTTCCAGATTCTGGACTTTATCTATTGAACGGCTTTTATTTTTATCTTGATATGGCGTGACACTGAAAACCAGCAATAGGATTTTCTCTTCCACATCGATACCACTTTGATGGTAGAAGTTCTTCAGAATCGGAAGAGCCTCGATTTCGATTACTTGAAACCGAGGCAAATGCGGTGATATACATACATTCAAAATTTTTCAACTGAGCCTGGCATCTGACGCTGGGCACCCAGGCTGGTCACGTACGCGACCGGAATTAGTGTGCTGCGAAGCCTGGTGGCTTCGCAGCAATTACACAAGTGCCTCAAGGACTTTTGAACTCGATTGTCTGATTTTCACTAATCATGAAAAAATGCACAATTAGTATGTTTTTTAGCTCTAAGTGCATTTAGTACCCGGAAATGTGAACATCTGAGATTAGAAAGGTATTTCTAAGAGTTTTTACACTGCATGTCCGTATTTGTCAATGGTTTTGGACCCAAGGGAAGTAACATAACATAACATAACTTACCTTTATTGACGTGTCGATATGTATTTAGCTCTAAGCTAAGAGCTAATTGTGGTCGCTTGATTTCTGCACATGACGACGAATTGTTTACATTGTAACGTACACTTGTGCAGATACTTCAAGTAGTTAAACTACAAAGTCAATCTTAGTGATCACTTTAACAGTTATCACACCACATTACAGGGAGTAAGAAGATACTGAGACGTTATACTCTTCGGGTTGTGACGTTAGCATCCATTGGTCATCGCACAGTACTCAGTGGCTAAAGGAAGACAGTGTTAATTCAATTTCGTTAAAGTATCAACTAAAAACAACAGCACAATATTTTCAACACGAGATTTATGGTACTTTTTCACAAACGTCACGTCACAGAACGCTGACAGTGAATGCAACAGTACTCACTTGATTCAGTGTAAAGGAGTTGACTTCAAAACAATCCAGTATTAATGAAAAGTGAGTACCGTGTTTGCAGAGCTGCAATAAAGTTGTAGAAAGACCGATATCCAAGTACAGTTTACTTCAACATGTCTTAAATGTGAGCTTTTGGAAATAAGTAGACAGAATTTAAGGTTTTAGAGTGAGTACTGTTGCTGAGTACTATTACGTTTTGCAAATAAAAACTGACCAACTCATTGTGCATAACCCTAAAAAAAGTCACTAAATATTATTTCGTAGATATTTTTGAGTCCAAGATTCAATGTCCACACATTCGTGGTCCTGAAATATTTTCAAGAAATGCCGGCCAAACTAGGTCTGTTTTCTGGCACACCAGTCATTATATAATTAACAATTAGACTACGAACCCGAGTTTTCTACGAGCAGATAGTCAACGAGGCGCAGCCGAGTTGACTATCGCTCGTATAAAACGAGGACGAGTAGTCTAATTGTTTTAGGATAAATTTACCGTAGTCTCATTGCATAAAAAGCAAAAAAAGTCAAGTATCGCGTAGAAAAGAACAGTTTTATTATGTTACATCATGTTCAAACGTGACGCGCGATGTGCACTGATGCGTAACTGTTGACTATCAGCAGATAGTCGACGGTAATATAGCCAATCAAATTCACGGATTCACAATAGACTACGGTAAATTTATACTAATGAAGCTTATTGTTGGATTCAGCGAGTGACAACAATAGGGTAACAGGCCTACGCAAACTCCTATCCGCGTGTAATAGCCGCTTTAGGAAGTTTTGCTCGAACTAGTATATCTCTAAGGATCTGCCCCTTTTGTATGGTACGATCTGGGGATCTTTGAATGTTTCGCTAAGCAAAAATCCTGTGGTTTTGGAAGGACATATGTCATATGTCAGCTTGGCTTCCGCTGCAATCCGCGTGAAATTTGTAGAGTTTGACACCTCTGTTTTTGCCAGGTTTTTTTCTCTCTCGGCTCGTTTGTATTACCAGATATGTTTTAAGCTCTCTAAATGTTAGCTTTGGAGGAACAAATATTCCGTGAACATGTTAGCTACTTGCATTTTATACGTGTTACTACGCCGAACCCTTCTGTTGAATTAACTGTTACAAGTTATACTGGTTGTTATCACGCAAACTAAACGAAATTAAGTTACAGCTCTTCAAGATGTATTTACTGTCACTTTTTCGTTTATATTTACTACAGACTGTTTAACAAGCAGCTTCGCCAGCTACCAAGAAAATGAAGCCTGAGTGAAAATAGAAGCTATTATCATATTAGTGTCAATAAACAACGCTTTTGTGAACAGGATATTTGTTGTCTACCTTCGCTGTGCCATTTTACTCCCGGAACAAATATCACACGGTGTCCATCTGGAAATTAAATTCGCAGTAACTATGGACGAAGACAGTTTTCTTCCATACATTTCTGTTTTTATTCCATAATCCCATAACCTATTATGAAGCAAACATAAATTTAATTCAGTGAAGCTGCATTGTGATGTTGTTAGTAGCTCCTTTCATCGCAGCGCCCCGTCGACCGGTATATAGAATTACACACTGTTGCTACCAATAACGGCACGTGAACGAAAACTTGTGCAACGAATAGTTTATGGTTTGTTTTGGTCGAGGTTATCAAAAATGATAACGATCCCGGACTGATAAACCTCATTTTGACTTAAAAATCACTGGAAAATGAGTTTTTTCCCAGCCTAGATAATTTTAAGGGAAAAAGATTGTTTTATAATTTGAAAGAGTGATTTCGTGTAAACAAAATAAAAGGAAAATAAAATAACTGCGCTACGAGCCATGAAAACGCTTCTGGCTAAGCCTGATGTGGGACTTGTAATTAAACTTATTAATAACACAATAGAACCAATTGATCGTAATTTACATATCTTATCATATAATAACCCAAGTTATTTTCGCATTGTGATTGGTTCTCGCCCATGATCTATTAGAGGATTTACGATTGACGTCATCATTACAAAGGTTTTCTTTCTGCCGTTTTAAAATGGCGAAAAGTTTTGAGAATTAGGATAATATTTAGTGAGACTGAGCAAAAGATAAAGTACAAAAAAGTCTTGCGGAGGCATTGAACTGACTCGAGAAGCCAGAAGAAGAAAAATAAAGCCTTTTCTTTTAAAAAATGATCCAGAAAAAATTTTCGAGCAGTCTCAGTTGGTAGTCGGGCGAGTCAAACCACGCACAAACTTGGTCTTGGTAAGCCGAGAACCATTGCTTTATCTAGAATTTAAAAAACCCAATAACAAAATGTTTCTGAGATTAATTTATTTTAAAAAATTCAACTTTTCCCAGTGTCAAAACAACTGTTGACACACTGATTGATGTCAGGAATGAAACATCAAAACATTACTTCTTAAAGTGCATATGAAGCGAAATCAGTTTTTCAGTAGTTTGAAAGTTCAACATTTTAAAGACACTATTCCAAAGTTTGAAACGTGTTTGAAAAAAAATTGGCGTATCTATAACACCTGAAAATTGTGCGATTTTTCTTTCAAAATGGTCTTCGAATCACGCGGCCAAAATGTCCTGATGACGTAGTGTTGTGGACAAGACTACGAGATTGCAATACGATACAGCGTGTATTGGCTATACACAACATCGATATTCTTGTCGTCATTTGACGATTCAGAGAAATCACTCAATTCAGAATCGCTGGACATGTTGTTTTGCCTGAAAAACCCTTCTTTGTGATTAATTCTGTCCACAAAACTACGTCACGAGATGACATTACACAATAGAATCTCGTCCCAGTCCCCTGACCATTTCTTGACAAAAGTTGAGCAGTTTTCAGCGCCAAAAACAGGACTAATTTTTTGGGTCTTATGCTCTGCATACAGACCCTAAGTCAGAGGCAATCTTGGATGTGTGTCACTTTGAGGACGAGATGACACGTGACAGATTACCCAGAGTATATAAAGTAGTCTGGGTACTAGTTGTTTTCAAGTTGTTTCGTCGGCCATTGCTGCCAGCGTGTTGTAGTCGCAGAGTTTAAATTGCAGCCGTTTTCCCTGTGTTGGGAAAAATTTTGAAGAACTTTCCGTCGCAATTAGTAGAATTTGTTCAAGGTAAGTTATGTTCTATTTCAAAATTGATCTGTCGTGCCATTTATGATTCTTTCATTTCGAATCGAAAATTAACTGCACTGCTTTGCCTTGTTTGTTTTCTGTTATTTCATTCAGGTGTTGCTGACAGAGTTTCCCCGGCGAGGAAAGGCAACATATATTTAGACTCGCCTTGTGTTTAGTCTGGATTGCACTGAAGCTAGACGCTTTCGCAAGCCCACATTCAGTGGCTTTAAATCCGGTGCAGGTTGCACTACACCACATCTCACAAGTAAGCTTTCTCAGGAGTCACGATTAATCTCACAAGCTTATCTATCGGCCTGGACTATCGGTGTGGTTTACACCTCGAACTGAAAGAGCTATAGTAATCTAAAAAAAACTCGCACTGAATAAGAGTCTTGCACTACTGTTGGCTGTGTTATTAGCCGCTAGCGTAGGAACAATTACAATCGAACAACACCGGAGGATGCTTGTTCATGTGAGCGAGACCGATCTTGGAATATGACGGTTTACTTAAATGTTTTTTATTTACTTGCCAACAATAAAAGACGTTGTTGGATATTACAAGTTCCAGAATGATGTGATGGTTTGGTTTATGCGAATGATATGCTACAATGTTTACATCCATTGCAAATGATGCGGAGGAAAATCCAGGTCCTACAATATTTTATATCATTGATCCAACATCTGCTGACTCTAGTTTTTTCAGTTAAGTGATACTGGGTGCCTGGCATTTTAACTTTTAACTTTGTTGTATATATATAGAAGATATATATTTTTTCTCTTGTAATAATTATGCGGTGGAATAAAGTATTGTTGTTGTCCTTACTTTAATGGAGATAAGTACAGATGTATACTCCCTTTTTAGAGAGATATAGCAGTTTTCTAAATTTATAAACACAAAAATGACACAATACAACCATATTCCAAAACTGAGGTTAAAATATGAAAGAAACTTGAACTAACCTTTTTCCCAAAAAGTTTATGAAACGAAACCACGAAAGTGCAAAATATCGAACATTTCAAAGCTTTGGATTTCTGTGTGCATAGTAATTGCCAAATTTATTGTGAGACAAAACATCACTTCTGCCTGTAGTA
>JAHPZR010027758.1:25000-33839 GCA_019787425.1 Platygyra sinensis
CTCCAGCGCACACGATCTTGCGCCGCCTTCCGGATTTCACTCCAGGTTAGGTTTATGGACTTCAGTTCTTTCTCTGCTGACCTCCTCCAAGTTGTTTTGGGTCTACCTCGCTGTCTTTTCCCCTCTGGGGTCCAGAACAATCGTTCTCTTGAGACGCTGTTAGGGTCCCCCTCAGAACGTGTTCAATCCATGTCCATTTCCTACGTGTAAAGCTCACCATGATGTTTTCTGGTTTACAGATGTTGCGCACTTCAAGGTTCGTTATTTTCTGTGGCCATCTAATACCCAATAAAATGCGGAGGCATTTATGAGTGAAAACCCTCAACTTTCTAACTATCTCATGAATGGTCTTCCAGCTTTCCGAGCCATAGAGGAGCACTGTCTTTACATTTGAGTTGTAAAGCTTGAGCTTGGTCTTTAGAGAGATCTTTTTTGAGCTCCATATTGGCTTCACTGGTTTCCATGCCACAAGAGCCTTTGAAGATGATTGATTTAGCATGAGAGCCACACCCTCTTGGTGTAGCCCATCCTTTCGGCCTGAATATATAACAGTTGTCCCATCAGCTAGTACTAATTTGCCATTCCCTGTCCATCTGGTTTCACTAACCCCTAAGATATCAACTCTGTTTTGTTTCATTTCCTTGGCCACCTGCGCAGCTTTTCCACATTCAAACATCGTTCTGACGTTCCAACATTCAATTCTAGTTATGAATTTAGGTCCCAGAAGAGAGGGTTTCGGCTCGCAGAGCGTCATACTACCATCTGAGGAGTGGTCCTCTTTCTGGCGACCAGTCGTATTACACTGTAAATTTCCTGTGTCGGTTTCTGTAGTCGTAAATTAGTCTGGGGAGGTGACTGGCCTCCGCAGACTTGCCAGAGCCCCTATTTGCCAGTTTGTTCAGGGTTCCTGTCAGGCCTTCACAGCTACCGTAGCGGCCTCGGGACCTAAGTCCCACTGTACTTCACCCTGACAGGCAGTCCCCTACTCCACTGTTGCCCACCTCCCACGAACGAGGACGTTAGATGTTGGTCTTTGGGAGGCAAAATGCATTCACCAAATGCTTAATTGTTCATATTCACACAGGTTAGCTTGCGGTTAGCTCTTATTTGATGCTTGGGGCAACTCTATATTATAATGTTTAAGAATGTCACGTTTTACAATTAAATTTGGGGGAAATTTGGGGGATCGACCTGGTAGTGTAGTGGTATAAGAGGGATGTTAGGAAACAAAGGCTCCGGGTTCGATACTAGGTGGTTACTTGCAAATTTTCCTTTTTCTTTAATTTAGTAGGGAAAAATTCGTTCACAATTAAAAAATTTTCTAAGTGTCGCGAAAATGGCATCGACCGTTTGCGAAACGGAAAGCTGCGTCGGCGATGCCGTAAAGTCCACGTCTTATACAAAAAGCGAACGCAACAACACGAGTTGTATTTACTCTTGTGCAGTTGCAATCGATATTTGTACAATTAAGACGTGAGCTCTGCTTAAAAATGACCCGTTGGGCTTCATCATGACCTTTGCTAAAAAAGCACACATTTTCAATTCAGGTGATTCCCGAGTAAAAGAACCCGCCATAGATTTCCGATGAAACTTGGTATGGTGTCATTACAGTACAAGGAGATGTTAAAAACGTAATAAAAAGAGGGGGTCACCGTGCTTGTTTTCATGCCACGATGCTGACAAATATGGTTATTTAGGTGACTTTTGGTTATCTCAGTGCGCAACAAATAAGTTCGATTATTTTTCAATGCGGCGTGTTATATCACACAGAGTTTGACTTTCTTTGATTGCTTATTCATCTACGTCCCAGAAAAAATGGCTTCAAATACCCTGCATTATTAACTGATATTTTTATCCTTTAAAGCAAACATAATTTGGACTTGCTCTATTGCGCCCGTTACGTCTCTATCTGTAGCATTTATTTCATTTGCCAAAAAAGTAGCCATAGATTTCTGCCAAATTTTTTCTCAGTTATTGCGGATATTGTTCTCATTGAATTTATAAAATAAAAAGTGGGGTCACCGTGCTCGTTTAAGAGAAAAAGAGCTTTTATCTCGCTATCGAGCTTAGTTTGAGGGAAATCTCTCATGTTTTGTACGCGCGCGCGCTCATGTGCGCGCGCTGATGACGCAAAAATCGTGCGCAGTAGGAATGCGCAATGCAAAACCCGGGAATCACCTTAAGGTTAATAATGTCATAAAGCAACTTGAATCTTCTCGTACCCTGCGTGGTTCTTAAGCGTTTGCCAAAATCTCCGTGGTTATTTCACGCATATTTTTATTTAAGTTGACTTACTTAAAGTAACCTAATTAAAGTGTTTATTCAGGAGTTTTTGCCCTGATAATAATACAGCTTATACAGTTTTTCTCGGTCTTTAGATTACCAGCAACTTTTGACAAAGGGTCTTTATTGAACAGCGTATCTAAAATATAGCAAAAAATATTAGCTTAGTCATGCAGAGTTATTCTGTGCAGGAAAATGTGAAAAGACCATTTTTTGTCTTCCGTCAGCTTCACGTACCGGCGATGAAACAAAAGAATAAAAAGAATAGAAAAAACTATTTCCCAGTCCCTAGCAACATAAACTCTCGCATCATAAACTCTCGCTCCTAGCGTTCCTTAAAATTTACATACCCTTGTTTTAACTAGACCTAAAAGGAACATTGTCCAGATTGATGTATAGTTTATTAATGAGTATGGCCTGGAGCTTTATTATCTTGCAACAGAAAGAGAAAAAAAACGTCACAATTGCTAAAAGCAAAGAAATCAAGAAAAGTACAGTGTAAAAGAAAAAAAATTATGACTGAAAGACTCAGAATTCTACTGGAACAGCAATAGCCAGTTTCGAGTTTGCCATGACACTGAATAAAAGCACGGAGAACGCATTTGCACAGAGTTAGCCTCAACCTAAAAATATTTACAAATACCTGCAGAAAGGTGCCACAAAACTGAAAATTAAAAAATACACAGAGCTGTAAACAGGCCATCTTCTCGCTGGAATTTGTGAATGTTTTACTGAAATAACCAGAGACATTTTGGCTAAAGAACCCCGCAGTGTACAAGAAGATTCAAGTTGCTTTGTAACATTATTAAAGTGTATATGACATGAAAAATAATTTGTGCTTATCTGAAAGGCCTTTCAAAATACATGAGAACGACATTTTTTTTTGAAATATATTTTTTTCGTTTTAGAGATATTGACGTTTTCTTATTATGCAAAGTAGATCAGTGATGATGTCATACTTCTTGCGACTGAAAAGCGGTAAAATACTGAATAAACGATATCTTTGGAAATATTGAAGCAGTGTTCTTGAAACTTGGCACCTGACAAATGTGCATCACAAAAGAAACAAAATGATACCCTTGCCGTAACTATTCGAATAAACGCCTCCCTCGAATAAACGCCGCGGAGACAAGCAAAAATATCCCTAAACGCCGTCCTCGAATAAACGCCGCAATCTTTCTTGACATTGCGGGGTTTATTCGAAGCATTTATTTATAACTAATGGAAACAATTCAACAACATTCAATCTAAACCAGTCGTAAAATAATACAACTAATCCGATTTTTCTCTTTCTTTTGCCATTGACTTTCGCAAATAAGTTACTCTCAGTGTTTGCGCGTAGGAAGTTGTTTAATAAGCGAGAAAGACAGAATACAAGTCTTCTGATGTTGAAGAGGCATGCCTGATTATTCAGCAGTTAGACTTGGACCACGAAGGAGACAGTGACATTGAAATAGACTGTAAGTCTGAAACTTACTAGTCTAGCCATTATATAAAAGACAGTGAACAGTTCATATCTAATCATATAAACTAAAAAGACATATAGCTTTTATTCTTAGTTTTTTGGGGGGGTTGATTGCATTGGTTAAATTAACGTTTAAATGATATAATAAATTCACCGCTGCTACATGATTTGCAATAAACGCCTCCATCGAATAAACGCCGCCCTTGAATAAACGCCGCATCTTAAGTGCCAAAAATTTAATAAACACCGCGGCGTTTACTCGAATAATTACGGTAATGCTGTTGCCATGAGAACAGTTTTGTCACTGGTGCTGCCTTAAGAAAAACTGTAATTCTCAGTTTTTGTCTTAAACCAAGAACCATCTATCCCACACAATGTATTGATGGGAGTCCAGACAACATGGGAAGTATGTCTGTTCCAAGTAGGACCTTTCGTCTCATTTTAGAGGTTGCAAATAGGGATATTTGGTTCAGTTGGACAGAAAGAGACTGGAGCCGAAAGAGTTGCTATGGCAACAGCATTAAGGGTGTCATTTTTTTCCTTTTGTGATGCACATTTGTGGTGCCAAGTTTCAAGAACACTGCTTCAATATATCATTTTACCGCCCATAGGGAGGCGCAGTATAATTGAATCTGACTAGTTTGCAGCTGATTGCCCTGTCACACTGTAACAATGTCTTACTCACTTGTCGTGTTTGTGTTCCCGGCCCTTGGTCAACCTCTAACGTTCCGGAACCTTTATACTTATTTTTGAGCCATGGCCCCATGTGCGACGTGCAGGTCATTAGAGAAATAATGGCATCGTCAGTATCTTCATGTAGCGCCTATTTTACAGCACTACAAGGGTCTGAGTTATTGCCAAATGAGCAGCAAGTCATCTTCGAATTCAACCATCTTGCTGCAAGTTCTGTAGTTGTTCGACCCATGGAGATTGGCGCCAAATTCTAGCCAGTATTCAGTACAAACACAGACAAAATGAGAAATGATCAGTATTGAGGCCTTGCAAAATATTTTAAATTTATTTTGCTTCAGAAAACTTTACTTAACTGTTGAAATATCACTGTCTATTACGATCAATTGATTCTATAATAACTGTATAGCCAGTAGTGTTATAAGTTTAATTACAAGTCCCACATCAGGCTTAGCCGGAAGCGTTTTCATGACTCGTAGCGCAGTTATTTTATTTTCCTTTTATTTTGTTTACACGAAATCACTCTTTCAAATTATAAAACATTCTCTTTCCTTTAAAAATTATCTAGGCTGGGAAAAAAACTGATTTTACAGTGATTTTTAAGTCAAAATTAGGTTTATGCAAATGAGATCATTTTACAAAAGTGTTGCGTAATAATGATGCCAGGAAAGCAGCAAATCTTAATGACCCAATTTTTTCTATCCTCTTTTGGATTATAGATGTCCTTACGTAACTCATGACGTGCGTCTTGATTCTCAGTAGGATTACAGGTAAAAATTATGATTTCTTGAAGTTGGGCTATTTTTCGTGTTTTCAGGGGGGTCGAAATTTGAGTAAATTTAGTGCCATGCCTATCTCTTCCAAATAATTGTATCCCCTAAGGCCATAAACCATTTAAAGTAGGTTTTTAGTACAAACATCCTATACCATTATATATGCTGTGAGCTTTGTACATTTATTGTTATGGTACTCGAAAGTTACCTCTCACATGGGTGTTTTTTTTTGTACTCTGAGACCCCAAAATAGGACCCCCCCCCCCCCGGTGAAAAAGTGAAAGGAAGATAGAACGAAGACAAATAAAACTGGATCTAGTAATAGCTCATCAAGGTCAATGTCCTCACCAAGTTTCATTGAATTTGGCCGACCCCCATTTCCAAGTTCTGACACACTTTCTCAGTCAGGGCCTATTAAGCATGCATTCGTGAGATACTGAACAATATTGAAATTGAAAACATATCTACTACGAGTCGCTTTCTAACTGAAAGCTACCAAACCTAACTTACTGAATAACTATTCCCCGTTAATATGGTCCCCAACGGGCCACGAAACTTAGTCAGCCTGTATCAGCGAGTTGGCCGTATTAACGGGGTGGGATCAAATTTCATGACTGGTCTAAATTGAGTGACGCCCTAACAGAAATATCACAATTTAGAAATGGCAACATGCGTGCAACATGAAGTTAAAAGCACGCTCGATAAAACAGGCGAAAATTTTCGTTCAAAATCTGACAAAGCGACTCAAAAACATTTCCCTTGGATCGCTGGGAGTTAGTTTACGCTTTCTTGATCACGGACAAACAAACAACTTTAAACTGCCCAGTTAACCTAAATATCAAGCTAACAGCAAACGAAAATTGCTGTTGACTAACCCCAGTGCATGTAATTCTATTGTCTAATTTCTTTTGTATTCCTATGTTATCGTAAATTTACTTCTCCGGGTTTTTTATATGCAGCTGTGGCTTTGCCTGACTAAGCGTCACAGAACAGATATTACCGGCTCTTGAATAAGTGAATGTATATTGTGCCCAGTAATGTACGTGAGTACTAGACACCAGAATACCATTATGTACAAAGTATAGTGCAAAAAAATAATAAACTGTAAACTGTACCGCATTTGTTTTCGGTTTTGTTTTTGTTTTTCTATAAAAGATGAAAATTTTCCTTACTCAAACACTCCCAACTGGAGTGTGTATACATTGCCTAAGGCTCTACGACCTCGTGTTTGCAAACCATTAGGCACTTAAGACGTTACATGGCATCGGAACATAGCCTAACAAAAATATCCCGGGAGCAAAATGCTTATGCAGTCTATACACATGTACAGGCGACTACCTCGAAAATGTATATAAGGGATCTTCGCTAGCTATTCTGGTTAGATATTATCTCATTACAAATCTGTTTGGTACATTCCCTGACTGACCACGTCTTGAAAAACATATTTAAGTAAATCATGTAAATTGTTTATCAATCCTAATAATCCTAAATATTGAGAGATTCCTTACACTTTGAATGACGTTTTTCCGCCTTGTTAAAGTCATTACGCAAAATTGAAAACTTAGTGATAATAACTTGTTTTATTGCTCTATAAAATTCTGTGCAGACCATATTACCTAATTTACAACTAGGGCTTTTTGAAAGTTGCTCAAGATTTCCCAAAATGTTGCCCCGCGATTTCTTGAAACGTTGTTCTAAAGTTGCTCAAAAAAAGTCAAAAGGTGGTTTTTGTAACGAAAGCTGCTCAAAAGTTGTTACAAAGAAATTGTTGCACTCTTCCTTTAGAGTTCAACAAAAGTAAGATTTCTTAACATTTGTGTACAATTTTAAGGCGTACCCAGAGTAACTTTGGCCCCAATTAAAACTAAAAGTTGTATTCGCAAAGACTATGTATCAATATCAATAATGATCTTGTAAACATTCTGCACCTGAGACACTCGAGTCAGTCGAGTGTGAATCTTGGTTCGCCATTTTTAATTGTTTTTTGATTAAACTCCGCTGGCCTAGTAGCCCGTGGAATCTGCCTTCCTTTGCACAAGAAATTAGTTAACATGGAACCAAGGCCAATTTACGTACTAAAAGCTGCTCCAATTTCTCAGAAATGATGGAAAACTAAAACTTGCCCAGAATGCCAACTCTGGGTTTACCTCGGTGTAAAAACCTGTGAAGCATTTTTTTGTCTT
This sequence comes from Platygyra sinensis, assembly GCA_019787425.1. Lineage (NCBI taxonomy): Eukaryota > Metazoa > Cnidaria > Anthozoa > Scleractinia > Merulinidae > Platygyra > Platygyra sinensis. Next base: position 32,395 of record JAHPZR010027758.1, read on the forward strand.
GTAGCTGTTGTTAGGGTTAGGGTCTATTATGTTGACTTTTTTTGTATTCTTTGTTTACGTCACTGGTGAGTGTACAGGTTCTTACACCAACGATGAGCCAAACAGTTGCTCGAAATACAAGAAGTTGCCAAAAATACAAGATGTTGCAGAGCAACCCTTGAAAAGCCCTATTGGGGTTCATTTACATGGAAAGAGGATGATACCAGTGCTAGGATCATCCTAGAAGGTTCATTTGGTTTACATGCGAAAAAGCGGCTCCTGGGATCAACTTTTCATTTGTTTTACATGCAAAATCAACGTAGCACGTTTGTGTTCGGCGCATTGAAATCACATACGTACTGTCTTGTATCCCCTAATGTCGCCAATAAGACTTTCAAGAAACTCATCTTTCCAGGTCCATTTCTTTTGAGGGACTGTATCAGTCTGTTTTCTCTTTTTTGGGGCGAGGCTAGTCATCATTAAGCTCATCTTCTTGAGAATCATCCAACATATTCTGGCCCACGGGGCCATTTACATGGAGGCAGGATTATCCTAGCGCCGGGATCATCCTTCCTCTCAGATACAATTTTCATAGCGGTAGGATGATCCCAGCACTGGGGCCGTATGCAACCCTTCACGTGTAAACTAAAATTTTAAAACATACCGCACTCAGATGATCCTAGTCCTAGAATGATCCTAGCACTAGCACTAGCATTTTCCATTTAAAGAGGCCCTTAATTTACAACTGCCTAAAATTATCTACCTTTGTTGGTGTAACTAGAGAATCAAACGCCCATTTTTATGCAGTAAACATTCATTTTTGGTCTTTTATAGACCCAAATAACAAAATCCTTCCACCGTACAATATTAAAAGAAAGGAAAATTATAATCTACTTCAATGGAAATAACTAAATCCTAGAAAAATTAACAAACGGTTCAATCTAATTGCCTATGATTATAATTAGAGTATTATTACTAGTTATAAAGTTAATCACTTTTAAGCCCCATACCTTCGTAAGGGCTAGTACAGAATGCAAACTTAATAAGTTTCGGAAAACGTTACAGAAATGTGGTACATCAAATGTATCATAAGATTATGCATCGATGTATCAAGAACGTTATTGAAAAATTGCAATTGACAGCTTTATATGGGCGTGTGATCACACGATCGCCTAAAACTCTTAAAATCTGTTACTACCTGTTATAAATTTCTTTTGTCGACAGTATCCTGCGGTAACAACGAATCTATATTAATCATTTTCTTGATGATATTTCAAATCATCATCAAAATCTTTGCTATATCACTTCGTCCGGGAGATATCTTACACAAGTCCCGTTCAACTCGAGATCCTGCAAGCCCATTCGTTACTTTTTCTAAAAACATGGCACCTGCAATAAATGTTACAAGATCTCTCTTAAAAATTATTTAAAGTTAATTTCTTGATAACATCCTTACATGTAATGGT
>JAHPZR010027759.1:17500-20509 GCA_019787425.1 Platygyra sinensis
TCCCTACTGCGCACGATTTTCGCGTCATCAGCGCGCGCATATGAGCGCGTGCACATGCACAACGTAAGAGATTTCCCTAAAACTAAGCTCGATAATGGAATAAATTCTCCTTTTCTCTTAAACGAGCACGGTGACCCCCGATTTTTTTTCTAGGTATTTGCTAAGAACAGTCTAATGAAGAACATATTGGAAGAGGAAGAAAAGTTTGATAGTAGAACATGATTTTTTTTTGGAAAATAGTTCCCAACTGGGTGTAATTTGGCCAAGGCAAGGACTTCAAGTTAACCACGGAACTGTCCGAAAAAGTGCCATATTCCCGCAACCAGGCAATCAAAAACGACTTAAATGAAGCAATACTGCTTATGTCAATAAATGAACCTTTACTTGCAAGACAAAACTTTGTGCCTTTCAAGTAACCAAGATTTAATTCTGTATGAAGGTGATTCGAACTTTTAACCGGCAACCAGTAAAAATACCCCATTTTTAGAGCCTGCTGACGCGTTAAGAAGCACGGTGACCCCATTTTTTGTTGCATTTTTATTACGTTCATATCATGAATGTTCATTACACCAAGTTTAAAAAAAAAGTTTGATAGTAGAACAATTTCAAGGGAATTACCTTAAATAACGGTTTGCAATTATTTTTCGACGTAGTATTATTTAATTTAAAAGATCGCATGCATTGGATTGTTATTGGAATTGCAGCTGCGTGTACACGCGCATCAATTTTCAATAATTTTAAGTTTTGAAAGTCAAGAAACTGTAAGTCCTTTAGTCTTCTAAAATATTTTTTGATTAACCATTTGCATCAAAATATTTTTTCAAAACCCTGGAAAAAAGAAAAAAAACGTCGCCATTTCGTAGATGACACTAACTACTTTACACTAATTAAACAAAAGAGTGTTTCTGTCGAGGAACTATCGGCTGATGTTTGCCTCGCGGAAATTTGATGTTCTTAAAACAAATATTTGCCCCAGGAGCGAAAATTTCGAGGGCAAATATGCTAGTTTTAAGAACATCAAATTTCCAAGAGTCAACTATCAGACCGATAGTTCCAAGACATAAACACTCTATTGTCTTTATTGTTCACCACTAAATTTTCTTGTAGCGGCACGCCTCAAAACTGAAAACGACAAGAATTTATTTATCAAACTTTCCAACCGCTATATGGAGCGCTTAGGTGTTTCGTATTTTCCGTTGTATCCTCTTCAGATGATATTACATCTATACATATACATGTATAAATAATTTAATATGTCAACTGTTGACTTCTAAAGAAGAAACCTTCTAAAGAGGAAACCTCGAATCTTGAAACTGCCTCTGCGCGCGTCCGCTTGACGTTTTCCTGCACCGTAGTTTACCACAGTTTTCAGTCTTAAGTAAGTACTTCTCTTGCTCTCTTCTAACTAAAATAGACATGGGACGATAAATTCTAATCTAATCTAAAAAACTGTAGGGACCGTGGAGGGACTCCCAACGCCGCCAGTAAACCCATTAATTTGGAACCAACTGCCTGCGCCTGTTCTCACACAGGATGCAAAATCACAGAAAACGCAGAATGCTTTGATAGCCTCGGTGGTGGCAACAATTAAAGCAACAAACCATCTGTTGCACCAGCAGCCATCAGGCAAAGCTCAACACAAAGAGCTCATCACATTTTTAACAGATGCCATCGCCTTTTCCATGATATCAACAGAACTCATTGCCAGGCGATAAAGAAAGATCTCCACAAGGATTATCCCGCATTTTGTAGCGCAGCTACAGTGCCTGCAACTTTCGAATATTTATTTGGTGATCTCTCGAAACTTACCAAAGACATCTCAGAAGCGAACAAGCTCACCAAGAAAGTTCGCCCCCCGCAACGCAACACGGCACGCAACGGAAATTCTAGCTCGAATGGCCGTCGCTACAATAGCGAAGCGCGCGAGTGACGTCATGACTCAGACAAGACTCAGACAAACAAACTGGGATGGTGGATTATTTTGAAGATTTCTTTAAGAGCAAAAGCCGGTGTTCCTAAAACACTTGTGAAACAAAAATTTCGCTTATATTCCCTGTATTTCCCTCAGAACAAGCTTATGTCGACTGAGTCTCGCGGGGAATTCAGCGATTTGCATTCTATTTTTAGACTTCGCGCGCTTCGCTATTACACAATCCAGTATGTATCATGTACATATCCTTCCATGACTCTTGATTTGAGTCCATTTTGAATTGGTTTGGACAGTACATAAGGGCATTGAAAAACGTTAAACGGGACGCCCAAACGGTTACCGCAGTCATAATATCAATATTAACGAGAATCACTTCGTGAATTTTATCGGGGCCTCTTTTGCCTTGGTAACCCACGTTTACACTAGCATGCATAAGGGTTGTTTACGTCAACAAGTTTATCGCGGGACATGAAAATATATTTTAAATATGCAAAGCGATAGTTATCTGGTTGGGCTGCCTGTGATGAGTAGTGACAATTTCTTTGATGTTAATATGTCATGTTGTGAACTAAAGGACTATCCATCCATATTCATTCACACTATGATTTGGGTTTACAGCAACATTGTTTCAGGTTTTAACCAAATATTTCCAAAATTTGCCTGTTTATCCACAATCCTTCGCTACTACCATTATATTTAGTAATTATTTCACGGATTTTTGCCAGTGACTCTATCGTGATTATACCATTGTGAATAAAAATACAATAAAAGGCATAAATTTTCTTGGTCGAGAATGATATTAGGACACAACTATGAGGGTCCAACATAGGTTTGGCGGGATGCGGGATGAGAGCAAAAATGGAGGCGGGATGCGGGATGACAGAAATTTTAATAACGGGATGCGGGATGAAAATAGGACGGCGAGACCGGGATATGCTCCATATCGTAGGCGGGATAGGGGATAGGACGAGTATAGGCGGGATCATAATTTAGCTTAAGGTAAGAGTCACACAGTATTTATTTGCATTATAAAAGGGCTTGATTAAAAATTCAGATGGGGGTTAACACGTGAGGCGCGT
>JAHPZR010027761.1:5000-10000 GCA_019787425.1 Platygyra sinensis
TAGGACGTGCCTAACTGTGCAACGAATTTCTCTCACGTGGACTTAACATGTATTTTCATCATCCACGAAAACAAATACACGACACCCATTGTAACATTAAACTCGGGAGGGCTCCCATTTCTAAAAATAACTTAACAGATTTAGTTAAATAAGGCCAATATCTGAGACCCTACATCCTACTTGGTTATACACAATAAACACAAAGGCAGTGACTTAACTGAATGCACATCATATGGTATGCGACTTCGCTCCAGTATATATAATTTGATGAAGCTCAGCATTTATTTTTTTCAATTGCAATCAAAATGTATGGTGTTTTTTCCGTCTAAAAAATTTCCATTAGAAACTAAAAAAAAATTGTCATTGACTAGAAGGAGTCTTTGAGGTGAAATATGAGTTTGATAACAATAAGTGTTGAAAATCAAAATGTGACGGTGGCTACTTCTGCGACCCAGTGAATAGCACCAGAGGATCGAGAATTGGAACAGATAAACCACGACGAGTGATTCCATTTATGAAGATAATTAACCGACCTTAATGTCATTGGCTTAACAGAAGAAAGATGAGAAAAAGCTATACATCTATGAACACAAAAGATTACAAAGAACCCAGCTGTTAATTACATGAACCATTCTTATCACCTTGGATTTTAAATTCAAAACGGTTTTTCCAATGCATCGTATATCATTTTGGTCTTCCAAAACAGGGCTTCGGAGAACTGATGTTTATTTAAACTTTTGCGCGCATTTTAGCAAAACTAGTTCGCTGTGTTTTCGTACTGGTTTGTAAAATGTTAAATATTGAGGGACTCTCAGGGCATTACAATTATGTTAATTCAAAAAGTTAATCTAAAGGATAATGCAGATAATTTATCTCTGTATCGCAAAAAGAAAAAGAAAATTGCTTTTCGATCGTTTTCTTTATTGGTTGCAACGTTTCCATAATTTTTTTCATCGGTTTTATTTTCAACCATATTTGAAAAACGTGAGAACTGTTTTGCCGAATAGCTTTTCGCCGACATCAATTTCTTTTTGTTTAATTCGTTGTTTTATCTGTTAAAGTAAAACATCAATCGAAGAAACAAAAATTATTATTGTATAAAAAAGACGCCGACGTAAAATTTTCTGGAAATATTCAAAAGCAAGCGAAGAAATAAATATGAAAGGATCTGACCCCTGTGGAGTCTTTGGAAAGGTTTCGTCGGCACGTAAAAGATAATTCCTTTGTTCCTGATGTTATTTCAGCCCAAACCTAAACTAAATCTCTTCTTTTCTTGGATAAATCCACTTTGAGCGACTTTGACGAAGGTAGGGTGTATTTCCAACTTGGATGGAATACAAAGAATCATTGAAAATTAAGATAAATTTTTAAAAGGAATTGTATAGATCCTTAAGTTTCGAGCATTAGGGTGTCAGCTATATATTTTCGTTCAGTTTAATTAAGGCTATAAAAGTCGTGGCCCCCGGTCGTGTAATGCTGAGGTTATGGCCGCAATTTCTTTGTTAACGACCATATGTAAATATCCGAATCCGTTTCCGTCAGTCGTATAAACTCTACAGGCTAAAACAACCTCCTAATTTCATTGATGTCAAACGCGTCAAATTTGATCCATTACATCGTAAACGTTAACAGAAGTTCTTAGAAAAAATAAAGGGAAATCCTTGTTCAGAATGCAGAATGCCGTGCAAAACAAAACTTCATTTCCGCAGTGACTGAAAAAAAATGTGTACGTAAACGAAGTTATAAAAACAAACCGAATATTAGTAGAGGACGTGTCGCTCTCGAGAGCGAACTAGTGCCTCTGTAAACATAACATCGTTCAAGACCTAAAGTAAATGCATAGATCTAATAAATTGAATCATTATATGTGGACATAAGCACCGAAATAAAATGGAAACCTGCAACAAGAGGCAAAAAATACCAAAGGGCGTAAGAATCACTTGTGATTAGCTAAAGAAAAATCTACCAACTCTTTTATACAGAGAAGGAAAAACTCGTTCTGTTATTTACCTGGTTGAATTCACGTCAGCTGCAAACGCATGGTTACCCAGTAAAAACAGGATTGTAATGGTTAGCGGCAACATCTTTGCGGCTCGATCGTCTTCAAACAGGGCGTTCTCTGCATAAAATGAAGTCGCTCAAGGGATTCTATGCATATTTAAGTCTAGGACAGGTGTGCGGTGCTAAAGTTATGAATCAACATTTAAATGGTGCGCTGATTATAATAAGGTAAGCCAATTCGAAGCAAGTAAATTGAATGCAACGTGCCGAATTCGAAGACGGGAAAAAAAAAACAATTCTTGTAGAGCATGAATGCTGTAAATAAAATGAACTACTTTTTAATAAGGCCTTCAGTAAGACGAAATGGAAATGAAATGAACTAAAGAAAAATAACACATCTTTTAATCGCAAGATATTATATTTCCTGTCTTTCCTCTACTTTCGGCAGACAAATATTTAAAAATACTTTCTTACGTTTAAAACTAGTACTTGCAATTGCCAGTCATGCAATACTATAGCAGTGATTGATGACAAGAGTATTGGAGTTTTCTCGAGTCCCATGAATCAGATACGTTTCGCTTGCAAAAGAAAATTCTTCCCCCCAAAAGAGAAACATCTGCTATTGCTTTATTGAAGAGAACTTTCAGATTGATTGGTAGCAATTACAGTCCTAAAAGATCAATATATTCTTCTCTTTAAACTCGACGCAAAGCATAAATTAGAAAATACTGAAACTGTCATATATAGCCTTTGAAGTATTTTTTCTTGGCTTTTAAGACTGAAAACTTTTGTTGACTGATCGATTAGCTGATGAGAACAAAATAATAATGGCACCTATTCTATAGTTGTATCTGACCAAAAAAAGTAATTTGTATGGTTACAAAGTTGATGAACTGAAACAGAAACAAAATGTTTAAAGATAAAGCGTGTTTTAAAAACGTAGTTTCGAGTGTGTCTGATGCGAACTTGATAAAATAAAAATAGATCAATCATTGTAAACAAAACGTCTACCATAGATTTAATCCGTTGCAAAAGTGAAGATAGATCAGGCTTTTTCTCCGCATGACGTTGGCGCAAGAATTTCCTTCTCTTCTATAGACGCAAATTAAACTACCCATGTAAGTATAAACGTTCAAGAAGAAAAAATAACATGTAAAAAATATGCTAGTATGCAAATTTTGATTGAACTTCCTTTTTAGAAAAGAAGGAAAATAGGCCCGATAGGATACGACACACTGTTGGTGGTAAAGCCAAACAAAGCCACGGATAGCTAGACAGCAAGTCATTTAAACCTGAAACTAGCTGTGAACACCTTGCGTTGGACGTGTTTACGTTGCCGATGAAAGCCAACACAGGTTTCCCCGCTGGGAATGTTTTTGTCTTTTCAGGGCTCCAGGGCGCGAGGGGACGCTATCCTTTTGGAGTGATACGAGTTTGTGACCTTTAGCTGCCGCAACTAATTAAAATCATCCGTACTACGTCTGAAACCACCTAAACATCCAAAGGAAGTTGACGCTGAGTTGACGCTGAGTTGGCGCTGAGTTGAGAAAACTGTTTTGACCTCGATCGAATCATTAATCAGGAAAACTGCTTCTTGAAATTTAAAGTTTTTAAAGTTATAGTTAGTTCAGGTCAGCATGTTTAGCCCCGGGCAAAAGGAAGCTATAAATAATAAATAAGAACCGGAATTGGCCGTGACTGGCATAAAAATATCCTAATCCAGATTTATTGATCCTTGCTGTCGACAGACTAGAGCATGTGTTAATTTTAACTCACTGATATACTTTCATTTTCTGACACAAGCAGCCTCTCCCATCGTTACCTTCGCTGATTCATTTATCAAGGATTCAGTTTTGAAAGTCGATAAAAAACATTATCTTCACAGTCAAAAAAGTCAATATTTCTGAATTAATTAAATGCTAGGTGTGTTTGTGTGTGACCAACTTGAGCCAAGCTCTCCGGCGTTTATAAAAACATCTAAAATAAAAAGACCATACTTAAATCATTCTCGGCTCTTCGAAGGATCATATTGGAGTTACAATGCATCGGACGAAAAAATATAATACGGTGCGACACAATTTATTATTATTTTCAAGAAATTATCAGGTTAATAAATGTTTGCTCTTCGTCGCGCTGAACGATGGGATATCGAGAAAACATAAACAAATCAGCTATTGGATTTCTTTTCAATTTCTTCAAAGAAAGTTAATTTTGTGATGACTAGCAGGGATAGCTTCTTCGTACTTGTTCATGAGCTTTTCATCTAACGAGGATGGTGAGATTTTAAACATTTGGCGCTGCCGCTGATTTCCCTTTCGTAAACGGTCGATGCCATTTTCGTAAATGTTCAATGCCATCATTGGTAACCAAGCCTTTCAGAACGAACGATGCCATATCTCCTTTAGTTTTTGCCTGGACAAGGTAGAAACTGGTATAATAGGCCCTTTGCAGCTGGGGTCACGTGACCAAATTTTTCCTAGAAAATTTTCATATTATGAGCTATAACTTTAAGAATGTCAGAAATGGAAACGGCGCATCGAAAATACCAAAATGGCCAAGTTTGAGCCTCCTGGAATGAAAGAGTAAGTTTATACGACAGTTTGAATTTTCGGAAAATTAGAAGTTTTGTATGGGAAATGTTGCTGGAGAGTCTTGCTCTCCAGCAACATTTTCCATACAAATCTTCTTATTCTTTTAAAACTTCAGACTGTCATAAAATCTCGTCTTTTTATGATGGGGGCCTCAAATTTGGCCATTTTGATATTCTCGACATGCTTTTTCTATTTCTGGCATTTGCTAAGCTATAGCCCATAATTTTATGAAAAGTAGGTCACGTGATGGCTTAGCTGCGAGGGGCCTATTTGTTGATGGAGTAAAATGCACTCACCAAATGCTTAATTGTTCATATTCACACTGGTTTGCTTGCGGTTAGCTCTTATTTGATGTTTGGGGCAACTCTATTGTTAATGTTTAAGAATATCACGTTTTACATTTAAATT
>JAHPZR010027761.1:15000-67500 GCA_019787425.1 Platygyra sinensis
CAGCTACTCCCGCGCTTGGTTTGCCCGCAAGCTCTGATTTGCCCAATCTGTTGTCAACGTTTGATGGAATTAGTCAGTTGAGATTCCACTGATAAATGACAATCGTTAGAAACACTGCCATAGTTTTCCCAGTGCTAGCTGGCAGATGGTAAGAAATTAGTGTCCAGATAGTTATAACCAGCACTCGTGCTTCCTCCACTGAGTCCCAGATAGTCCCCGTCCACAAAGAACGTAGAATTTCTAGTTATTGGTTCAAATTGATGTTCACTTGTATGTGAACCTACGTTAATATTTGCTCTGTAAAGTAAAATAGATTGAATATTAGCAAGACAGTTCCGAAATGTGGTGGCTAAAATTTCGTACTTGTTCTCCCGACTAAGGCAATAATATATATCACTTGAAAGAGACCTGAAAAAATATTTTCTGATCTAAAACTATATGACGTAAATTAACCGTCGAAGCCAGTTTGTGAGGCTAACGTTGTGGTTACCAGTCCTTCGAACAGAGAGCTCACACTCGAAATGATAGCTTCAGAAACTCGCCACCGACAGAGGTTAATTTGTAATCGTTAAAACTTGAAGTTCATAAAAAACAACTACATGTTTGACTTCCCGTCAATGTAGCACAACTGTTTCTTTAGAAAATAATAGCTTGTAAATATAAACTGCTTAGGACAGAAGGCTACAAAGACATAACTCGAACTACAACCCGTCCGATCCGTCACTTCACATCCTTACATCCTTAGGTTGTTCGAAAGCCGGTTTACGCTCACCAGATCAAGCGAAGAATTAGTTTTTCTTGTACACATATGTCGCAGTTTTCATTGCCTATGTGTTATGAAGTTTGAGATAATTCAAACTCAGGATAAACCACAAATCAAAACTCCCGCTAATCTTAGGTTATTGACCAGCCCGGCCCAAAATTTCAATCTCATGTCCATGCCTGATTATGGCTCCTGTTGCCATCTTTTATTTATGAAGACGACTAATTGCTGCAAAGTGACCAGGCCTCGCAGCAGACTAATTTCGGTCGCGTTCGTTACCAGCCTGGGTTGCGTGCCTTAGAAGCCAGGCTCATTTGAATTTTTTTGGATGTATGTATATCACCGCATTTTGCCTCGACTTCAAGTAATCAAAATCGAGGTTCGGAAGAACTTCGACCATCAAAGTGGTATCAATGCGGAAGAGAAAATCCTGTTTCGTGTAAAAACAGGAAGAGTTTGAAAGCAAGTGAAGGTCGATTTGTTTCTCAGAATATTTGAAGCAATTCCTGGAACTTTGAAACGTCCAAGTTTGAGTTCACTATCCACATGCTGGCGAATGCGCGACAGCACTGTTTAGTATATACACACTCAGTGATCTTGGTGTTTTAAGCAATCTGATTGGTTCGTTATCTCTGGCTAATGAGCATTATTCACCCCCTACCGAGTGAATAATGCGTAAGCCAAACAAAAATAAAGCATACTTTTGAATAAAGCATACTTTTGATTCACACTGATTTGAACGGTGTTTAAGGACCATTATTCTAGACTGTCACGAGGTTTTTTCGAATATTAACTATAGATTTTTCATATTCAAAGATTCTGTAAATAGTTTCGCGAATTCGCACATGAATTGTACCGCTTGCACGTTTTCCACGCATGAATTCAATTAAATCGATTTTTAATGGTCTCCTTCTGAAAATGTTGTTGAGATCACTTCCTGTGTATATACTAAAACAATTATTCTTCTCAATCTCAGTGAATAGTGGCAGAATATTTACCTCGATTTCAAAGAATAATTGTTAAATGTTATAAATTTTTTTTTTGCAAAAATGTAATTTTACCGCATGATTCGGTACTTATTTACTTATAGTTGTGGAAAGATCAAAGATTAAATTGAAATTTCTCATAAGTTTAGTGGAGAAAAATTTCGGACATTTGCGAATGCAAACGTGAATAGGTTTTGTTTTACATGCGATATTAAAGACTCTCGTCATTTTCATGCTACGTAATTCTGGGTACGTTTTGTCTAAACCAATTCTCAAACTTTCCGAAGAATTTGAAATTATGCTTTCCACTTAAATTGTTTACTCGTTACAAAACTTTTGCGGCTCAAAATGGCGGATTTGAGCGATTTGGTGGGTTTTACGTTGACTCTTACTACACGTTATGAGAAGGAGTCAAGGGTGGAAAGACTCCTCCGGCGCCAACCAGATTTTCACCCAGAAATTTGAATCGCCCGGCTTCCAAATCGGACATAAGATAAACTGAAAGGTTGATGCTTCCTCTGATGGCATTCAATCGAAATCCATGTGCTAACCGCCGAATAATTTTCGAGAAATGCAGCTTTCGAAGCGACCACTATCCGCGGCCGGGATTTCATGTGCCAGAGAGCAACAGTCACGCTGTTTGCTCCACCCTGATTGGATGCATTTTTAGCATCATCCAATCAGCGTGGAGTAACAGCGTGACTGCGGATGAGCTTTCAGAATGTCACAATCAGTATTAAAAAGTCGATCGAACGGTGGGTTTGATAACATAAAACGATCTTCAAGGAGCATTTAAGCATCTAACAAGCAGTTTCGTCAGTTTAATTAACGGAGGAGCATTTCAGTGAACATCAATTGAAAACAGATACAAAATATCTTATTGTCATAAGTTAATCGTGACCTGATGCGGTCGCGGTCAACCGTGAATACTCGATGAAAGGCTTTCGCATGAGTGAACAGTTTATTGTGTCGACTTCAGTAGGTTTTTTTTAAAAACAGAAGGGTTTTTAAGCTCATTAGCCTTTGGCATAATACTCTAATCTAGTAGCCCATGTTGACTACTATCCCTCTACAATACTTCCTAAATGACGTAAAAACATCTTCCACATAATGTTAACTCGCAGTATCTCACTTTCCCATGGAAATAAATAAATAATAAACAGTTTATAAAACCTAGTAGTTTATAAATAAACTACTAGTATTATAAATTCGAAATTAGAAAATGGTTCAGATTCAAGCAAATTTTTTATGATCACAATTTAAACTTTTGACTTTTGAGTTGAAATCAGTAACACGTACAGGAATTGATCATTTTTTAAAATAAAATATACTACTACTACTACTACTGCTACTACTACCACCACTAATATTTTTATTATTATTATTATTATTATTATTATTATTATTATTATTGTTATTATTATTTTATTAGTAGTAGTAGTAGTAATAGTAGTAGCAGTAGCAGTAGCAGAAGCAGTAGATGTAACAGTAGCAGTAGTAGTAGTAGTAGTGGTAGCGTTAGCAGTAGCAGTAGCAGTAGCAGGTAGCAGGTAGCAGGTAGCAGAAGCTAGGCCTAGACACAAAAAGCCGGATTGTTTTAGCATTTTTAGAGCATCAGGAGATTTTTAGACATTTTGGGGATTTTTAGTAAAAAAAAATGGGATTTGGGGGATTTTTAGATGATTTGGAACAAAAATTGTTCTATATTCTTTGCCGTTTTATTTAAAATTCCTATGAAATGAAAATTTTGTCCCATTGTTTACTATACTTGGTGTGTTGTTGACTCCTGACATGGAATACTGATCCTTTTGAGTGCCTTTTGTTTAATAAAAGTGCTATCTAGCTTACAAAATGTGTTTGCCGTTTTCTTTTCAAGGGAGAGCCAAAGTTTCATTAGAAAATAACTGTGAGAAAAATAGAGATTTTTTGAAAATTTTGGGATATTTAGAGATTTTTAGAAATTTTTGGGGATATTTAGAGATTTTTGGAGGGATTTTTAGGGAAAAAATTGAGAATTTCCGGATAGATTTTTAGAGCATTTTTCGGGATATTTGTGTCTAGGCCTAGCAGTAGCAGTATTATTATTACTATTACCATTACCATTACCATTACCATTATTGGTGTCCTCCACGGTCGAAGTTGCCCACCTCTAACCCTGTGAGATTTAAAGTTACCTAGTTTTTATTGGTTAAAAGAGTGGGAGTTCTCCTTTCTGACACGCAAAGCCTGTGACATGTTCTTTGTGTTATGTAAGTATTGTTCCCATTGGTTGCATTTTCAGAAAGATATATGATGTTAAATTTTTTTATGTGGGCACATTCAACCTTTTCGTGGAATCGTACTTAAAAATGGCCGCAAGCTCTCAAATTTCGATATCACGTGACTTAGAAGAAGACCCCGCGATGCTGAGAAGACCCCTCCTTAACCACCTTGTTTTAGAAAGTCGAAAACTTTGAGCAAAAAAAATGCAGTAAAGGTATAAGTATTATACTGTACTTACACGTCTGTGAAAAAAAAATTGGCCTGAAATTCAATCTAACTTTTGTCAAATTTTTTAACTTTCTTAGATTAGGTGGTTTTCTCTTGAAAAAACTACACAATGTTCCTGTGTGATAGGAACACATTGTGTGTAAAGATTACACGATTTGGTTAATAGCTCTTCGTTCCACAGCACAATATGTACGTCTTGACATGGAAAATTTGTCATGTGGGCAGATTCGCCGAAGAGGTTTTTTGTGTTTATCTCACTCCCGTTTTAATCCAGAGAAGTGAGATTTAAACAAGAGATATTTCAATACTCAGCCAACAATCAAAGCTTTGTTAGGAATTATTACCTTTCAATGCTACTAAGTTGGACCTTCTTAAAGTTTGAGAAATGTGGGCAAATTCGACCAAAGACGATGAAATTTTTTATTTATATTTTCATTGATTTCTCCACGTTAATAAAATTTTAAGACACCAAATAAACTGGAATGTAAAGATACGTTTCTCAGCAAAAGAATGATGCAATTCTAATATGTTTCCAATTAATTACAACAAAGTTACAATTAGTTAAAGGGAAGCAGTTCTTTTTTCCCTCAAATTTTGATTCATGTTTTTTTTTATATTTAATCTTTGATATCTCGTACCAGTTTTAATGAAATTTTAAACTACCTCCTGAGTTTGAACATCTTGAAGAGCAGAGTGTGCACAACAAGTTTGGGACAATATTGTCAAATACTTTTGGAGATATTCTCGAAATAGTAAAATCCATAAAAAATCAGTAAAAAGTTTGAAGATCTACTTTAACATCATCGTTGAAGCCTTTGTTTTTAATATATTAATGTGAGTTTTACATAGTTAATAGTCCAATATTACATCAATGTGTCATATAAGTTTGGACTTTTTTAAAATAAAATACCCTGATTTATCAGCTTATAAAGACATCTGTTTTAAAAAACACATATTTTTTGAAGAAATTTAGTGTCAAACTTTAGAGAGCTGTAGCGCCATACTGTGTCAACCAAATTAATTATTTTGTTTACTGACTGTTGTACTAGGTTGGTACTTAATCATACTGGAAGTTCATTGTATTTGATTAAAACCAAAGGAAGATATTGCACTTTAAAATTCCCAGTTGGTCAATGTCAATGTGCTGTTGTTAGAATGTTGTGCAAAAAAGGTCGCAACAACTCGAAATTTTAACTCAGCTTTTTTTGAATGGCAATCAACAGAAAGAACAAATATTGGACTATACCGTGTGTGATTGTTAAGTTGTTTCGTTAAAACGTGAATTTTTTACCGTTTTTCAAAGTTATATTTAGGTTCCAGAAAAGTGCGCATTGCGGACCTATTTTGTGGGCATTTTCGACCAAGATGGCAGAAGTTAAAATATAATAAGAAAGTGACTGGAATTGCTGCTTTTTGCCCGGGGTTTTGAAACAGTTTTATAGCAGAGGTCTTTGTCTCTCTTTCGGTGAAGACCCTGTCCAAATTGGTCAATATTGGAACCTTTTAGCGTTACTTAAGTACCAGAGAAGTACGCATTGCGGACCTATTTAATGTGGTCATTTTCGACCAAAATGGCGGAGGCTAAAATGTAATAAATAATAACCAAACGTAATACTTTTTTACGTGGTGTTATAGTAGAGGTCTTTGTCTTTCTTTTGGTGAAAATTCTGTTCAAATTGGTCAATGTGGGAATTTTTTACGATTTTTTTTGCAATTACCCTTTTTGAGGTATATTTCAGTGAACACATCATGAAGTTGCCTTTCAAGCAAGCTTTCCAGGGGTAAGTACACGTCTTTTTAGCTCCGGGTTTTTTGCTATTTGGCACCCTTAAAACATCGCGCAGAGGCAATCCAACTGTCGGAAGAGTTGTCTAAGGTGCTCGAGCAGCTGCCTCGTACATTTTCTTCCCGTACAAAACGTTTGCTTCTGCGCAGGCTCCGGTCAGAGTTAAGGGTGCTCTTTGACCACTATATTGTATTTGAGGAACTCGCCATTAAGGCTTGAGGACCTCTTTATTGATCGTTTGATGTTATATCATGCTTTTTCATGTTGTGAGGGACCGTTTGGTGTTAATTTTTTTGAAATCGGTTCCTTTGTTATTTAGTTATGACGTCATTTGTGTCGAAACTTTACACCTTAATAACTTTGCGAAGATTTAACCATTTCACCAGTTTATTATTAATTGAGCTTGGCCTCAACAAGGGCTACGTGTAAGCCAAACGTTGTCGCAAACGATAAAATCCTCGCAGAGTTAGTAACGGTTAAAGTTTTTTTACAAAATGGCCACACAATTATTCCATGAGCGCTTGTTGGATATGAGATGGTTATAGCCAACTCGGCCCTAAAGACCTCGTTGGCTATTTACCATCTCATATCCAACGCGCGCTCATGGAATAATTATTAAATATATTTTAAACACTGGTGTAATATCCTCTAAGAGTTACATGCAGTCAAAGGTGAGCCTCCTTTTGGCGTTGAAACCAAGGCTGCAAAGCACACTAGGGTAATTTTGTGGGAAACTTTAGACGTTAATAACTCTGCGAGGATTTTATCAATTGAAACAAAATTTGGAATGCACATGGCCTACATGTATGTCAAGGGCTATTAGACGTGTTAAATAACTGGCCAAATGGTTAAGACTGTGAAAAATTATTAACATCTAAAGTTTCAACACAAATGAGATCATAACTAATTAACGAAGGAACCGATTTCAAAAAAATCAACACCAAACGATTTCTCGCAACATGAACAAGTATAACATAACATCAAAACATCAATAAAAGGTCCTAAAGTCCTCAAGACGAGGTCCTAAAATAACATAATGGTCAAGAGAGCACCCTCACACTTTGACAAAAGATTGTGCTGACGCAATCGTATTCCACAGGAAGAAAATGTTCAAGGCAGCTGCTTGAGCACCCTAGACAGCTCTTCCGATAGTTTGGTTCCTTTTGCTCAGTGCTTTGAGGGTGACAAATGACAAAAATCAAGGAGCTCAAAAAACGTGTACTCACTAGTTCGAAGCTCTTGGGAAAGGGGACGTAATTTAGTATGCACTGGAATTTCCTTTGTGACAGGTCAGGTCAAAGTCGTACTTTCAATGTGCATATACAATTCTAAGGGAGCTAGGAAACCTGCAGACAACAAATAAAGTTGCAGACACTATTATTGCCTGCTTCAGTGCGTTTTTTTATCTAAAAGACGCCAACTTCCGGGAAGTTATTGGTTTGTACCTAAAATTATGACATGAAACGTAATGGTGCTGAGATGGCGAAATGGTAGATTACGCCATCTCGGCTCCCTACATCCCGGGCTCGAGACCTACGCGGGGCAGTTTTTTCCCCTTACAAAATAGCTTTTTTTTAAATATGTAGCAAGTGGCACATAAAAAAAAAACAACCCAAAAGAAAGCAAAAAAAGAAATAAACTTAGATAAAAACATTTTTTGCAAAGGGGAAGAATGGGCAGTTTGGTCAAAATTTTCAAAGTGTCTAAAAGACTTTCTGTTACTTAGTTTATCGCGAAAATAGTTCTTTTAGTTATAAACTAAGTAAAAAAAGTCTTTTAGACGCTTTGAAAATTTTGACCAAAATGGACATACAGAAATTTTCAGAAAAGCTTACCAAGGATCGTTTACAATTAACGAAGCAAAAGAAAGTCTTTGAGACACTTTCGAATGTTTACAATTTTTCAAAGTGTATATATAGGTGCCTTGAAAATTGTGCTTGCTTAAGACATGTTCATCAAGCCCAAACTTTTTGCTTACCTAATCAAAAGAAAGATCAAGTATTGGACTATATTGTGTGTAATTTTCAAGTTGTTTCAATAAAAGCTTAACTTTTTTTTTCATTAGGGATGCTTGGGAATTTTGGCCAAAATCTTAAAAACCTAAAAAACATTTCATATTGAAAAAAAAACTCAAAAAAAGACTGTATAAAAAAATTTCAAAGGCAAAATATGAAAGACCAATCCAAGAATTATACCTAGCCTAAATATCATTCAATTCCACATACATTAAGGCAATCCAAGAAACTATTAAAAACAGTCACTCGCATCATGTGGGCACATTCAACCTTAAATGTGGGCATTTTCGACCATGTGGGCAGGTTCAACCCGGCAAGTGGGCATATTCGACCTATCATGTGGGCACCTTCGACCGTGTGGGCAAATTCGACTTCTTGTGTGGGCGGCTTCAACCTACGTGTGGGCAGGTTCGACTAGGACACTAGCCATTACCATTACCATTACCATTACCATTACCATTACCATTACCATTACCATTACCATTACCATTACCATTACCATTACCATTACCATTACCATTACCATTACCATTACCATTACCATTACCATTACCATTACCATTATTGGTGTCCTCCACGGTCGAAGTTGCCCACCTCTAACCCTGTGACATTTAAAGTTACCTAGTTTTTATTGGTTAAAAGAGTGGGAGTTCTCCTTTCTGACACGCAAAGCCTGTTACATGTTCTTTGTGTTATGTAAGTATTGTTCTCATTGGTTGCATTTTCAAAAAGATACATGATGTTAAATTTCTTTATGTGGGCACATTCAACCTTTTCGTGGAATCGTACTTAAAAATGGCCGCAAGCTCTCAAATTTCGATATCACGTGACTTAGAAGAAGACCCCGCGATACTGAGAAGACCCCTCCTTAACCACTTTGTTTTAGAAAGTCGAAAACTTTGAGCAAAAAAAATGCAGTAAAGGTATAACTATTATACTGTACTTACACGTCTGTGAAAAAAAAAATTGGCCTGAAATTCAATCTAACTTTTGTCAAATTTTTAACTTTCTTAGATTAGGTGGTTTTCTCTTGAAAAAACTACACAATGTTCCTGTGTGATAGGAACACGTTGTGTGTAAAGATTACACGATTTGGTTAATAGCTCTTTGTTCCACAGAACAATATGTACGTCTTGACATGAAAAATTTGTCATGTGGGCAGATTCGCCGAACAGGTTTTTTGTGTTTATCTCACTCCCGTTTTAATCCAGAGAAGTGAGATTTACACAAGATATATTTCAATACTTAGCCAACAATCAAAGCTTTGTTAGGAATTATTACCTTTCAATGCTACTGAGCTGGAGCTACTTAAAGTTTGAGAAATGTGGGCAAATTCGACCAAAGACGATGAAATTTTTTATTTTTATTTTCATTGATTTCTCCACGTTAATAAAATTTTAAGACGCCAAATAAACTGGAATGTAAAGATACGTTTCACAGCAAAAGAATGATGCAATTCTAATATATTTCCAATTAATTACAATAAAGTTACAACTAGTTAAGGGAGGCAGTTTTTTTTTCCTCTAATTTTGATTCATGTTTTTTTTATAGTTAATCTTTGATATCTCGTACCAGTTTTAATGAAATTTTAAACTACCTCCTGAGATTGAACATCTTGAACAGCAGAGTGTGCACAACAAGTTTGGGACAATATTGCCAAATATTTTTGGAGATATTCTCGAAATAGTAAAATCCATAAAAAATCAGTAAAAAGTTTGAAGATCTACTTTAACATCATCGTTGAAGCCTTTGTTTTTAATATTTTAATGTGAGTTTTACACAGTTAATAGTCCAATATTACATCAATGTGTCATATATGTTTGGACTTTTTAAAAAAAAATACCTTGATTTATCAGCTTATAAAGACATCTGTTTTAAAAAACACATATTTTTTGAAGAAATTTAGTGTCAAACTTTGGAGAGCTGTAGCGCCATACTGTATCCACCAAATTAATTGTTTTGTTTACTGACTGTTGTACTAGGTTGGTACTTAGTCATACTGGAAGTTCATTGTATTTGAATAAAACCAAAGGAAGATATTGCACTTTAAAATTCCCAGTTGGTCAATGTTAATGTGCTGTTGTTAGAATGTTGTGCAAAAAAAGTCGCAAAAACTCGAAATTTTAACTTAGCTTTTTTTAAGTGGCAATCAACAGAAAGAACAAATATTGGACTATACCGTGTGTGATTTTCAAGCTGTTTCGTTAAAACGTGAATTTTTTACCGTTTTTCAAAGTTATATTTAGGTACCATAAAAGTGCGCATTGCGGACCTATTTTGTGGGCATTTTCGACCGAGATGGAAAAAGTTAAAATACAATAAGAAAGTGACTGGAATTACTGCTTTTTGCCCGGGGTTTTTAAACAGTTTTATAGCAGAGGTCTTTGTCTCTCTTTTGGTGAAGATCCTGTCCAAATTGGTCAATATTGGAATCTTTTAGCGTTACTTAAGTACCAGAGAAGTACGCATTGCGGACCTATTTAATGTGGTCATTTTCGACCAAAATGGCGGAGGCTAAAATGTAATAAATAGTAACCAAACGTAATATTTTTTTACGGGGTGATGTAGTAGAGGTCTTTGTCTTTCTTTTGGTGAAAATTCTGTTCAAATTGGTATTTGTGGGAATTTTTTACGATTTTTTTTGCAATTACCCTTTTTGAGGTATATTTCAGTGAACAACACATCATGAAGTTGCCTTTCAAGCAAGCTTTCCTGGGGTAAGTACACGTCTTTTTAGCTCCGTGTTTTTTGCTATTTGGCACCCTTAAAACATCGCGCAGAGGCAATCCAACTGTCGGAAGAGTTGTCTAAGGTGCTCCAGCAGCTGCCTTGTACATTTTCTTCCCGTAGAAAACGTTTGCTTCTGCGCACGCTCCGGTCAGAGTTAAGGGTGCTCCCTGACCACTATTGTATTTGAGGAACTCGCCATTAAGGCTTGAGGACCTCTTTATTGATGTTTTGATGTTATATCATGCTTGTTCATGTTCTGAGGAACCGTTTTGGTGTTAATATTTTTGAAATCGGTTCCTTTGTTAATTAGTTATGACTTCATTTGTGTCGAAATTTTACACCTTAATAACTTTGCGAAGTTTTAACCATTTCACCAGTTTATTATTAATCGAGCTTGGCCTCAACAAGGGCTACGTGCATGCCAAACGTTGTCGCAAACGATAAAATCCTCGCAGAGTTATTAACGGTTAAAGTTTTTTTTACAAAATGGCAGACAATTATTCCATGAGCGCTTGTTGGATATGAGATGGTTATAGCCAACTCGGCCCTAAAGACCTCGCTGGCTATTCACCATCTCATATCCAACGCGCGCTCATGGAATAATTGTTAAATATATTTTAAACACTGGTGTAATATCCTCTAAGAGTTACATGCAGTCAAAGTTGAGCCTCCTTTTGGCGTAGAAACCAGGGCTGCAAAGCACCCTAGGGTAATTTTGTGGGAAACTTTAGACGTTAATAACTCTGCGAGGATTTTATCAATTGAAACAAAAGTTGGAATGCACATGGCCTACATTTATGTCAAGGGCTATTGGACGTGTTAAATAACTGGCCAAATGGTTAAGACTTTGAAAAATTATTAACATGTAAAGTCTCAACACAAATGACATCATAACTAATTAACTAAGGAACCGATTTCAAAAAAATCAACACCAAACGATTTCTCGCAACATGAACAAGTATAACGTAACATCAAAACGTCAATAAAAGGTCCTAAAGTCCTCAAGACGAGGTCCTAAAATAACATTATGGTCAAGAGAGCACCCTTACACTTTGACAAAAGATTGTGCTGACGCAATCGTATTCCACAGGAAGAAAATGTTCAAGGCAGCTGCCTGAGCACCCTAGACAACTCTTCCGATAATTTGATTCCTTTTGCTCAGTGCTTTGAGGGTGACAAATGACAAAAATCAAGGAGCTCAAAAAACGTGTACTCACTAGTTCGAAGCTCCTGGGAAAGGGGACGTAATTTAGTATGCACTGGAATTTCCTTTGTGACAGGTCAGGTCAAAGTCGTACTTTCAATGTGCATATACAATTCTAAGGGAGCTAGGAAACCTGCAGACAACAAATAAAGTTGCAGACACTATTATTGCTTGCTTCAGTGTGTATTTTTATCAAAAAGACGCCAACTTCCGGGAAGTTATTGGTTTGTACCTAAAATTATGGCATGAAACGTAATGGTGCTGAGATGGCGAAATGGTAGATTACGCCATCTCGGCTCCCTACATTCCGGGCTCGAGACCTACGCGGGGCAATTTTTTTCCCCTTCCAAAATAGCTATTTTTGAAATATGTAGCAAGTGGCACATAAAAAAAAACAACCCAAAAGAAAGCAAAAAAGAAATAAACTTAGATAAAAACATTTTTTTCAAAGGGGAAGCATGGGCAGTTTGGTCAAAATTTTCAAAGTGTCTAAAAGACTTTACTTAGTTTATCGCGAAAATAGTTCTTTTAGCTATGAACTAAGTAAAAAAAGTCTTTTAGACACTTAGAGATTTTTGACCAAAATGGACATACAGAAAAGTTCAGAAAAGCTCACCAAGGGTCGTTTACAATTAACGAAGCAAAAGAAAGTCTTTGAGACACTTTCGAATGTTTACAATTTTTCAAAGTGTATAGGTGCCTTGGAAATTGTGCTTGCTTAAGACATGTTCATCAAGCCCAAACTTTTGCTTACCTAATCAAAAGAAAGATCAACTATTGGACTATATTGTGTGTAATTTTCAAGTTGTTTCAATAAAAGCTTAACTTTTTTTTTCATTAGGGGTGCTTGGGAATTTTGGCCAAAATCTTAAAAACCTAAAAAACATTTCATATTGAAAAAAAAAAACTCAAAAAAGACTGTATAAAAAAATTTCAAGAGCAAAATATTAAAGATCAATCCAAGAATTATACCTAGCCTAAATATCATTCAATTCCACATACATTAAGGCAATCCAAGAAACTATTAAAAACAACCACTCGCACAATGTGGGCACATTCGACCTTAAATGTGGGCACCTTCGACCATGTGGGCAGGTTCAACCCGGCAAGTGGGCATATTCGACCTGTCATGTGGGCAACTTCGACCGTGTGGGCAAATTCGACTTCCTGTGTGGGCGGCTTCGACCTACGTGTGGGCAGGTTCGACTAGGACACTAGCCATTACCATTACCATTACCATTACCATTACCATTACCATTACCATTACCATTACCATTACCATTACCATTACCATTACCATTACCATTACTATTACTATTACTATTACTATTACTATTACTATTACTATTACTATTACTATTGCTTTTGCTTTTGCTTCGATGTGATTTCGAAGAACTTTATGGATTCGCGCATAACAGTACATCGACGTTATTAGCAATGCAATCCACATTAAGGCGCTGTACACGAGGAAAGAGAAAAAGTTTAGCACGTATTGTGTGACGTAGTTTCCGACAAAAAGCAACAAAAACAGTGCAAGAAACAGGCGAGCTCTCTTCATAGTTACAACTTGTTTATACCTGATGCCTAACGATAGCGCAAGAAGCCGGTCTACGCTGATTGCGCTCAAAGTTGTCAGTGAAAAATTTGCTGCCACTATGCTGAAGGAATATGTTTTCTTACAAAACTTTCTCAATTTTGATATTAATTTGAAACGCAATATCGCCTAAACAAAATGTATGATCAAAGTGTTGACAGAACTGAATTCAGTAAGAAGCAGTGAAGCGCTTTCTTGAATTAAGCTTTCAACTGTAAGCACACGGTCAACTAAAAAACAAAATTTATAAGCACGCCAAAAATGTCATTTTGAATTTTGATTGTCGATTGTGTGTTTTCATTTCCGAAGACGATTAATATATTAAGAAAGTATTTTGGTTTAGAAAGAAGACCCAAGGATTATCTCAACGAATTCTGAATATCTGCTAACACTTCGTGTTATTTGCATAGCTTAAAAAAATATATTTCAACCACGCATTTGGAATGAAATAACAATAATATTGAAAATCCAACAGCTCTTCTGAAAGGCTCGTCTACATGGACAAGGCAAATACACAGATTATCACGACACCTACAGGAAAACAGTTTTGTAAATAGTTTTTGAGTCGGGTTATGTTTGTCTGAATGCACGTGAAAGGATCTTAGGTTTTGGTTCCATGGCCTGGAAAGCAATTATGGCAAATTGACTTTCGAACAATTAAGGTGGATCTGAACCCCATGCAAGTACATCATGTTTTTATATTTTGCCAAAGTATCAAAATTAGACTAAAAATGGGGTCACTGAGCCCGTTTTTTAGATATTAGCAAAAAGCATACAGCTAAAATGGAGGGTGCTTTTAGCAGGTCATACTGTTGCTATGGGAACCTATTTTGTCACAAAAATGATTACGTGCTCACCAATGGCAGTTCTTTGATATCACTATTGTATTGTCAACTGATAAAGAGTGGATATAATGACCCATAAAAAGTTAAGTACTGAAAACTGTTGCCAGGAACATTGCAACCGACGTCTCGACCTTGTCTGAAGGATCTCAAAATGGCGGGTGGGAGAATGTGTCTTGTTTTGGCGAGCCGCCATTTTTGAAATCGTCCAGGAAGAATTTGAAAACCTGGGAACGAGCGGTTCGTTGGCTCAATTTTCCTTCATGCAGTAACCATGGGGTCGCTTTTCAAGTTTCTTTGTTCTTCAGTCTCCAAATAACTTACTGAAACCGAGATTCCTGATTATTTCCTTTACTGCATGTCTCACTTCTCTAATTTTCCAACAGTACAGCAAGGGGTTCAGGGAGGAATTTAAATAATCCAGTGTCATTGCAAAAAAGTTAATGATTACTACAGATCCAGTTATTTCAGGAACAATTGCCCTGGCGATCAAAACCAAGCCAAACGGACGATAGCAAATCATCAGTGTAGCAAATACCCACAAAGCAGTGGACACTGTCTTTTTGTATCGCGACAAGCTTAACGGTGAAATTCCATTCTGCTGACCTTGCGGGATAACCTGTGCTTGAATGTGATTTCGAAGAATAAGGTAGATTCGCGTATAACAACAAACCGACGTTACTAGACATAAGGCCCATATAGAGGCACTGTACACGAGGAAAGGGAAAGAGTGTAAAAGTTCTATGACGCAATTTCCAATAGAGAATAGCGAAAACATTGCAACAAAGAAGCGAGCTCGCCTCATAGTTACAACTTGTCTATACCTGATGCCTAACGATAGCGCAAGAAGTCTGTCTATACTGATTGCTAGCGAAGTTGCAAGTGAGAATCCTGCCATCGGTGTGCTGGAGGAATACCATAGACGTTCAGCAACTTGACAGAAATTCCAGCGATGATCGACGGTCGCCAAAAGTAAAGTCACCAAAAGTGGCTGCACAACCAGTCCAACGCAAATGTCTGATATTGCTAAGCAACGAAGAAGTAGTTTGGAAGGAGCATTGAGAGAGGTTTCTTTGTGGAAAGCAACGAGGATCAACGCATTTCCGGGAGTTGCTGTTATGGATGATGCAACATTTATACCGGTTATCGCCAAGAGTAGAGAGGACAGTTCTGAAGAGTTGCGATGTACCGCCAAGGTCGAGTTACAAAGAAAGTGGGTTGGTCGGTTCATTTCTGATAAGAAAACTCGCAAAGTCAGTAATATAATTCGGTTATCAGTTTACCTTACCGAGCCAACGGGAAAACACTGTAAAACACCACCTTTTTCGTTTTAAGGACGTTCGCGCCCATTGCTACTGCGCATCTCTAGTGCGCACGCTATTCATTGGCTACGCGCGTGCCACGTCATTTTCAAGCGCGCGCACCGAGTCGAAAACTCAACAAAATATAAAGCTAATGGCCTTTGCGTTAACTTTGTGTGCGAATATTTTTGTTGGATGCTCGGTGACCCCCACTTTTTTTTCGGCAGATCATTTCCTTTTCTGATTCTTTCCATTATACTAAAAAACAAAAAAAATCTGTACGTGGGAAGTTTTTGGGCGCGAACGTCCTTAAGCGCGTAATTTGTGTTTAGATCGTGAAACGTTGTTTTCAATGTATTTGAGTGAGATATATAAAGCACATCTGCTGTGTCACCGCATTTAATAGATTCTTTAGGTTACTAGTAAAACTGAATGAATCTAGTCACTTCAAAGAATTAATTACTATCTCGACCTTCTGTTGTATTGCCAAAGTAGCTGACATCCTTTTTGCTGTGCTTCCGTGGCATATCAACCGAGTTTGGTTGAGCTTTAATTCGTGTTTTGGTGAGGTGTAGTCAAGCCAAAATACCTATATATGGCGAGACCAAACGAACGTGATATTGTCAGAAATCGCTTTAAGGGAAGACACACTATTGATCTTCACAATTATTGTTAGAATTATAGATCTACATGCCTTTTCACCAAACTGCTGTTCAGCCTTCATATCCTGTAATTATTTTTTTTTTGTTTAAAAGTTCCCCGCTCCAGTTAACAAAAGATGAAATAACACAAACAAGTAATTTCCGGGATATGCATAATTTGATTAAAAAACTTTTCAACGGTTAAAGCAAAAAAACAGCTATCCTTCGGTTAGTCGATCTTAGATACCTTGTGGAATTTGATTTTGTGAAGGTGTAGTCTGCCGAAGACGCATTTATAGGTTTAGGTGATTCCCCTTTCTAGTAACTTGGAAAACCGTTGAATTGATAATTTCCTGGTTTCAAAAATACATTGCACTTGTCTTTACTTGTCCCAATAAAATCTAAAAATTCTAAATTTAGGTCTAAGTTTCCTTGGCGAAAATTACGTTGTAATAGAAATTTATTTTGCCATGACACAAATATTTATTTATTCGTATGCAAGAAACCGAATAAAATAAATAAAAGCCGCGGTGTTTTTTGCTTTACAACTATTCTCTGCTGTGGACTATTACTTCGTGATTCATTATTTTCTCTGCCAAATTTATTATCACAAAAAACATAATTCTAAAGACGCTATGTTTAGTTCGTCTTTGGAAACAGCGAAGTACTTTTATGGAATCCCTGTGAATTTTCATTGGACATCCTTCTTTAAATTACCGGCGGCTTTCTTTTAAAATTTCGAGCTTAATAATGAACAAAAGAGCAAAATTTATTTAGATGACACAAATTAATTTTTTTGCTGCTGATTGCCAAAAGACGATGAGTAGTCCATTGCCGGGAAAAAGAACTCTGCCGTTTTAA
This sequence comes from Platygyra sinensis, assembly GCA_019787425.1. Taxonomy (NCBI): domain Eukaryota; kingdom Metazoa; phylum Cnidaria; class Anthozoa; order Scleractinia; family Merulinidae; genus Platygyra; species Platygyra sinensis. The sequence continues at coordinate 32,214 of JAHPZR010027761.1, forward strand.
TGGAAAGGACGATGACTTTGTTTGTGTAAATAAATAAACAATTATGTTAAATAACTTACACATGCATTTGAAATGAAAGAGCTTGACCAAGCGAAACTCTCTTGAATCGCGTTAGAAAGAGATTGGAGATTTAAGTGTTGAATAAAAAAAAGTAAAAAAACGAAAATGCATTAGTGAAATACACATTCTTAGGTGGTCTCGACACGTTTAGAATTCTGGATTAACTATTTTCAGCTCGTTTTCTTTCTATCATTTTAAAATGCAGCAGAATCTGATAAAAATGATAAAACAAAAAAAATGAATTCTCCATCACTTAGCTTGTCCAAGAAGATCGTGAAAACTCAAGCCTTTGGTTTTCATGATTCGAGATATAAATTATTTTGTATTGCTCTCGGTGTACCATTTTTTAATTTGCTAGTCCTTTTCTTGTTTTATTAGCCTGAATACTTTGTTGTAATTTTAATAAGTTTAACAAATTGATAGTTTCCACCCACGTGGGAGAAACTGTTAAATAAGACGGTGTTATAATCTCGGTTTTTTATTGCATTTCTCAGAAAGGATTGCTACAAAACAAATCTGGGTCAAAATTTGTGTCGAGTTGTTCACATTCAGTTTGTATAAAAACAACTTATAAAATCTTTGAAAATTATTTTCTCCAGTTTTTGTGATTATAAATTGTGAATTTATGCTTTGCAGTATGGTTGGAATATTCAGCGATTTGCTGAACGCCACAAACCTGTGTTGGTCGATCTCTTCTGTCACTAGCTTCTTACATCACTATTTGCCCAACGAAAAGTTTATTTAAAGTTCGTTATCTTCAAGAATTAGAAATTTCCTCGATTTCTCATAACAGATAGTACCTGATTTCGGCCGATTCGATCGAGGACAGGTTAAGAACTGGACAAGAGTTTTCAACAATTTTCCCTTATGAACTATCACGAAAATTACAGCAGGTTCAATGTTGGGCACGATATTTAGCGGTCCGCAACGAGTGCCAGATGTTAAACTAACGGTATCTCCCGTCAACTTTCTTGCTCTTTTGATCACAAGGTTACTCTGCAAGGCGAAATAGAGTATTTGAATAAAGGTGGGAATTTTAGAGAGATGTTATTTCAACCGCCACGAACATGGTACCAAGATGTCTGAGACTGCACTCGAGCCCATGATCTTCCGCAGGCTGTTGGGACGCTCTGACTACTGAGCTACAGGGAGACTGGTAACAGACGTGACTTGAATTACAGGAGTTGTTTAAGGACGTTCGCGCCCATTGCTACTGTGCATCTCTAGTGCGCACGCTATTCATTGGCTACGCGCGTACCACGTCATTTTCAAGCGCGCACACCGAGTCGAAAACTCAACAAAATATAGAGCTGATGACTTTTGCGTTAACTTTGTATGCGAATTTTTTTGTTGGATGCTCTGTGACCCCCAATTTTTTTTTCGGCAGATCACTTCTTTTTCTGATTCTTTCCATTATACTAAAAAACCAAAAAAATCTGTACCTGGGAAGTTTTAATTATTTCTCATATACTATTCAAATAGGTTCGAATTGGTACATGAATACAGGTGTGCGTAACTTAGAAGTTGTATTTTTTAAGGCTAATTCTAGCTGATTTAATGAAATGTATAGCAAAGATCTATCAAATAGGCCTATATATGCTGTGTTAAACACACATAACTTAGATATGATTCTTCAACTTAAATATATGCCGATAGTAATGAATCGGGTCAGAATCGCCTCGAATGACTGGAAATCCTAGAAATGCTATGGTCTGAGTTACGCCTTATCTTCAAAACGAGTTCGGTGACACCCGATTTTTTTTAAGTTTTTAATCTAATGTTATCATTTTCTACCTGCAGTCAAAGTTTTAAAAAAATCTGTACGTGGGAAGTTTTTGGGCGCGAACGTCCTTAAGATTGTTTTTAATAGTCTTTATTTCTTATTTACAGCAAACTCAGGAAAAGATCCAGCACAGAAGCGTGATGGTGAGACAACAAACTGAATTTATTAAATATGTGTTACGTGTAAGGAAAGACCGCGAAAAATAAGATCCATCGCACGAATGAAACTAATAAGTGATGATATTTTGACATTTGCAGTGCGATGGCGGTGTAATAAGTCCGATAAAGTATCAGGCAGGAGATGGCACTGTATTGACTGCTCAAAGGATACTGTTGTTGATTTCTGTACCGAGTGTGCTGAAAGGTTGGTGTCCAGATAAAGCTGAATAAATATATCAGGAGCCATATTATGGCTCCTGATGGCAATCAAAACCAAACCTCAAATTCTCTACTTCCTTAATTTTTACTTCTTCTACCTGACCTTACAAAAACAATTTTACAACATGGCTCATGAAAATCCAAAGTAGCCAGTCCAAAAAGCACATTACTACTTCCTTCCAGTTCATAACATAGCACCTGTTTATGTTATTAATGATTCCAGTTTCGTCAAAACTTGAAATAAACTATGATCATAGTAAATTTGGTAGAACTAATAATGAATTTCAAATTAATACCAACATTGAAAAACAAAAGAATATCATTTTGTAAATCAAACATAGCAGTTGCGTTTTATTTTATTTCTTTCCCTAAATGAATGGATATTTTTAATTACTGCAGGGAAATAAAGATCTTACTTCCTAGAAATAACAATAAATGTCGCTTTTTACGATCAGGCGATTGTCAAAAATTGACTACTTTGAAAAGCACACACGTCAATAAAATCAAACTCAAGGATTTCTTTTAAATGGAACCAGGAACTAATCTATCAGCAAAACAATCAAGGACAGAAAATGTAGATTACCACTTAACAAGCTAGGAAATGAGCTAAAACACAGAGGGCCATTAAAAGCTCTATACCATACGTATGTTTTCCTAAGGGGCCGCGGTCGTGAGATCTTGAAAACAGATATTATAGTACTTAAATAATGCAGAGAAACAGTAATTAAACAATGCGAAGGAGTGGAGAGACAGCTGTCATTTCCCCTTTGTAATCTACTCCACGTAAAACAGTAGATTTATTAACACAATTCATAAAGAGGATCGACTGCTGTATTTTCTTCAGCTCCAAAACTAACGTTAGACCTCAATACCGACTAAGGTGATGCTATGCACGTTTTTCTTCAGGTCAAGCAAATTCTTAAACTAACCGGTTTTCATTTGCGAAGTTGGAAGAAAGTTGCAGAGCATGCTAAATCATTCACTTCAAGCTGGCTTTCTTTGTAACCAAACCTTGCGCGTGCATCCCAACTCTTCGGAGCTTCCAACTTTACTCTTGGTGATATCTGGTATAAATGTTGCATTATCCATAACAGCAACTCTCGCAAATACGTTGATCCTCGTTGCTTTCTACAAGGAAACATCTCTCAATCCGCCTTCCAAATTATTTCTTCGTTGTTTAGCATTTTCAGACCTTTGCGTTGGACTTGTTGTGCAGCCTCTAGCAGCCCTTTCTCTTTTGGCAGCCTTTTACCATCTTTGGGATATCTGTCGAGTCACCGAACTGCTATGGTATTCCTTCAGCATAGTGGCAGCAGATTTTTCACTTGCAACTTTGAGCGCAATCAGCATAGACAGACTTCTTGCGCTATCGTTAGGCATCAGGTATAGACAAGTTGTAACTATGAAGCGAGCTCGCTTGTGTGCTGGACTGGTTTTGTTATTTTCTATTGGAAACTGCTTCACACAATACGTAAACTATTTCGCTTTCCTCGTGTACAGTGCCTTCAAGTGGATTTTATGGCTGATAACGTTGATTTGTAGTTATGCGCGAATCTATCTCATTCTTCGAAATCACATCCAAGCTCAGGTTATCCCGCAAGGTCAGCAGAATGGAATTTCATCGTTAAACTTGTCGCGATACAAAAAGACAGTGTCCACTGCTTTGTGGGTTTTTGCTGTACTCATGATTTGCTATCTTCCGTTTGGCTTGGTTTTGCTGGTTCAGACAATGTTGTCTGAAATAACTGAACCTGTAATAATCATTGCCTTTTTTGGACTGACACTGGTATATTTGAATTCCACCCTGAACCCCTTGCTCTACTGTTGGAAAATCAGGGAAGTGAGACATGCAGTAAAGGAAATACTCATGAATTTTGGGTTTTAGTAAGTTATTTAGAGACTGAAGAACTTAGTTTCGTGAAGAAGCGTGGTGAAGGTTTGTGCATAATGAAAATTGAGCCGAAATCTTTACAGTCGTCGGCAACAACGTCTCAAGGGCCTTCTCCACCGCGATTTTCAACACAAAATAGCGGTTTAGCGGGATAAGACCCATTCTCCAGCCCAATATTTCACGACAACAACAACAACAACAACAACAACAACAAGTTATTCGGAGCCTAGAAGTGAAGATACCGAAAGGTTTTCGAATTCGCTCCAAAGAGCTATTTAGAGTCATATTTGATTAAAAAAAAAAGAATAGAAAAGGAAAGAAAACCAGACGGCTCGGAATATAATTATGAATAGTGCTGTTGTCAGTGTAGAGTATTTTTCTGACAGTAAATAATGTTTTACTTCCTTTGTAAAGGAAAATATAAGGATTTTCAGGTACATATGAAAAATCTCATGTTGGAGATCTATTGCTTGATAAGAGATTTTTTTCGGTGTTAGTACAAAGAAAAATGGAATGACCTAGGGGACTCGTAAAGATGTTGGTCTTTCGCTACAGCGTTTACTTGCAAAATAAAATTCTAATGACTGACCGAAGTCCCGACAAATCTCCCGAATTTTTTGTGGAAATCTGTAGTCCGTATCGTTTTCTAACTTATTGGTCGTCTTTTAGAAACAGATGACAATTAAAACCAAAAATATAATTTTCGACATCCTAAAAAAAATTGTTATTTTGTTTCGAAGTGAGTTGACATTTGTGCTCGCGCTGAGAGTCAATTTAAAAAAATTATTCATGAAAATCCATAGTAATTCAAAAACGCACTTCACTGTTTCATTCCACTGTAAAACATAGCACCTTTTTATCTTCTTAATGATTTCAGTTCTGTCAAAACTTTAAACTGTGATCAAAGTAAATCTGGTTCAAGCAATAACGAATTTCGAATTACTACCAAAGTTGAGAAAGTAAATGAGAATATTATTTTGTGAAGCAAATATAGCCAGCTCTATTTCATTTCATTTCTTCACCCTAAATAAATGAATAATTTCAACAACCTCCGGAAAATGTAAATCTTACTTCCTCTAAAGAACGATAAATAGCAAGAGACTATGAGGTGAGAGAACACATCCCCCATACATGGGCCTCTTCCCATGATAATCTTTTTCAATCTAATTTTAGCGCGTGATCAAGCTGCACTGGAGACCGTCTTATTGTAAACGGAAAGCGTTACACTTTTGACAAAATTCCAAAAAAATGGAGTGGACACAGCGAAAGCTGAATCACAAGGTTATGTCAGACTTGTCTTAATATTATTGTTTTTCACTCTTCTTCTTTCTTTTTTTTGTATTTTAAAATGTTTATTTTTATTCGGAGTGCCAAAGAAAAATTACGTTTTTGTTTAAGTCGTATTTAGCCAAATAATCTTTATAGCCATCAGCCAGTCTGAAATGCGAAAATTTAAATTTATTCCTTCGCGTTCAGGTCTTCAGTTCAGACCTTTTAATGTTATTTTTCTTGTCTTATCCTGTGTAAGTTTGTTTAATTTATTTTCTGATTTGCTTTACACATACGTTTTTCAATTGCAATCAAACAATCAAACACACCTAGAATGTAAATCGGATGTCATTTATATCATCATGCAAAATGAAACTCCAAAATGCAAATTTCAGCAGTCTAAATCTGTCAGAAACTGTGAAAACTGTCGAATCGTACGAGTGGTTTGTTGGTCCTCTGGGATCTGTGGCAACACCCTTTGCTTTAATTCTAAATGACTAATCTTTGTGATATCAAAGGCCTATCGGTAAACATCAGGGGACTAAACAAATCACTAAAACGTCGCGCCGTGTTTAGGTGGCTGCATCATCAACACAGCTCCTTTATCTTCTTGCAAGAGACTTACAGTGTAAAAAAATGCGAAAACATCTGGCGAGCAGAATGGGGAGGCGAAATTGTCTTTAATCACGGCACAAATCATAGCAAAGGGACTATGATTCTTTTTCATCCAAATTCAAATTTCAAAATTGAAAAACAAATTACCGACAAAAACGGTAGATACATAATTATTGACGGGATGTGTGCAGATTCACGACTGGTACTTGTAAACATTTACGCACCAAATGATGTCCATCAACAAGTGTTGTTTTTTAAAGAATTACAACATCAACTTAAAGATTATGCAGAAGAAACAATAATCATAGGTGGCGACTTCAACTGTACTTTGACTGACATAGATAAGAAGGGCGGAAACCCTTTCTCCCGGAAAACACCAGTAATTCAAGAAATTAATAATTTATGTAATATGTATGAGCTAATTGACATCTGGAGGCAGCGAAATCCAAACGAAGAGAAGTTTACGTGGAGAAACAAGTCTTTTAAAATACAATGTCGTCTTGATTATTTCTTAATCTCCAGACAGCTTGTGAACCTGACCAACAAATGCACAATTGTTTTCGCACCTGAAACGGACCACTCTGCAATTTTTATTCACCTCCAAAGTGCAGAACTCAAACAAAAAAAAGGCCCAGGTTTTTGGAAATTTAATCAGTCACTCCTTCACGATGAAACTTACGTATCATTGCTGCGCGCAGAAATTGAAAAATTCAAGCAAAAGTACACTGATGTAGAAGATTTAAATCTGCGATGGGATCTGATTAAAATGGAGATTAGAGGTTTTACCGTGAAATATTCCAAAATCAAATCTAAAGAAAGAAAGTCCACCGAAACTATACTCCAGAGCCGCATTAACGATCTGTTTAAAAGAGCTGAAGCAGAACCAAATAATAAGCATATAATTTGTGAAATTCAAAGCATCAGATTACGCCTAAGGAAGATTATGCAATACAAGACGAAAGGTGCAATTCTAAGAAGTAAGGTGAGGTGGCACGAAGATGGTGAACGCAACACCCGTTACTTTTATAACCTTGAGAAAAGAAATTATGAAAAAAAGACAATTGCAAAATTAAAACGCTCAAACGGCACCGTCACAAATGATCAATTCGAGATTCTGCGAGAGCAAATGGAATTTTACAAAGCCCTTTACACTTCGTCTACGCATCTTAGAAACTCAAACGATGCAGTTTCCGCTTCCGCTTTGTTTGAAAACATTACCCCTCTTGAGAATACGGACCAGCAAATGTGTGAAGGAAAGGTCTCCGCTGAAGAATGCCTAAAAGCCTTAAATGATTTCCAAAACGAAAAATCGCCGGGAACAGATGGACTGCCGGCAGAATTTTATAAATTTTTTTGGAAAGAATTGCATCTTGACATGATAAAAAGTTTTAACTTTGCTTTCGATACAGGAACTTTATCAATTTCTCAAAGAAGAGGGATCATTACACTCATCCCGAAACCAAATAAAGACGCCACATCATTAGAGAATCTCAGACCAATCTCTCTTCTTAACGTTGACTATAAAATACTGACGAAAACAATTGCGAAGAGATTAGAAAAAGTTCTTCCAAAAATTATCAATCCTGACCAAACCGGTTACGTCAAAGGCCGCTACATTGGTGAAAATGTTCGTTTAATATCAGACATAATGTCATATACAAATGAGAAAAATATGCCAGGTGTTGCGCTCTTTATTGATTTTCGAAAAGCTTTCGACACTATCGAATGGGATTTTCTTAGTGACACCCTTAGCAAGTTTAATTTCGGACCCGATGTTAAAAACTGGGTGAAAATCTTTTACAACAACGTTACAAGCTGTGTTTTAAATAATGGCCATGCGTCAGAATTCTTTACCTTAGAGAGAGGTGTCAGACAAGGTTGCCCTCTGTCCGGATTGCTCTTTGTGATAGGTATCGAAGTTCTCGCCAATGCAATTAGAAATAAAAATACGATAAAAGGAATTAAAGTAGGTGATAAAGAAATCAAAACCTCTTTATACGCTGACGACACTACGGTTTTCGTGCGAGACCTGGATTCTATCCCAGAACTGCTGGCACTTCTAAATCACTTCAGTAATCTCTCTGGTTTAGAAATTAATGCCACAAAAACAGAAGGGATGTGGCTCGGCCGTTGGAAAAGCAGTCTTGAAACTCCGTTCGGTTTTCGCTGGCCACAAGACCCAATAAAAGCCCTGGGTATTTTTTTCTCATACGACTCGCGTAAAGCAATCGAGTTAAATTTCATAGAGAAAATCCGGAACCTAGAAAAGACTTTAAATAGTTGGAAGAGAAGAAACCTTACGCTTCTTGGTAAGATAAACATCGTTAAAACGTTAGCTCTTTCAAAATTAATTTACAATACGTCTGTACTCGTTATCCCTGAACAGCTTATTAAAGAAATCAACTCAATAATTTTTAATTTTATTTGGGACGAGAAACCCCCTAAAATTAAGAAATCAACCATCATTGGTGAGAAAAAACATGGAGGACTTAAGATGACTGACTTTAATATTTTAAATAAAGCCTTGAAAGTCGCATGGATACCACGCATAAAATCCGAAAACGTCGCATCTTGGAAAATAATTCCTAACGTAACCCTAGAGAGATATGGAGGATTGCAATTCTTGATAAATTGTAACTATGACATTGACACACTACAGGTCGGCATTCTACCATCGTTTTACGTTGAAGTACTAAAACAATGGCAAATGACTAAAGATACTACAAGAAGTGAGACCCAGCTCACTCGTGAAGAGGTAATTTGGAATAATCGAAAAATTTTAATAAATGGAAATCCGGTATTCTACAAGAGTTGGTTTGACCAAAATGTAATACGCATCCAAGATCTCCTTCAAGAGGACGGTAATTTTCTGTCGTTTAAAAACTTTTGTAATCAGTTTAAGTTCAAAACACCATTCACCCTCTACTTCGGTCTTATTAATTCCATATTGACTTCTTGGAGGTTAGTATCTCAAAACCCTCCTTCGCTATGCCCAGAAAATGAGGAAAAAGAAAAAGTCATTTCTACAAAATACGTGTATAACTTGCTGTTAAAAAATTCCTTCGTACCACCTACTGCCGAAGCTAAAATCTTAAGACATGGTTTCACTCCTGAAACCGTCCAAAAAGTGTATGAATTACCTTTCCAGATCAAGCATGACATTAAAATTACAATGTTTCAATATAAAATTATACATAACACTCTCGCAACTAAAATGTCTCTCTTTAGAGCTAACTTTTCTGACAACGACATATGTCCTCAATGCCTTGCCGAAGCACACTCCCTAGATCATATGTTCTTACGCTGCTCGTCCGTTGTAGCCTATTGGAAGACCTTTCAAAATTGGTGGACAAATAAAACGAAAGAGCAACTAACATTATCCAATAGTATGATTTTATACGGTGTTTTTGAAAAAACGGAACATAGATACTCTTTGAACTATGCGCTTCTAATTGCGAAATTTTCCATATACTGCAGTTGCCTACACGACGAGAAGCTCTCTTTCGACAGTTTTCTCATACTTCTAAAAGAAAAATTAAACATACAGAAAGAAATAGCTCTTAAAAACAAGTCTTTAACTGCTTTCCAAAAATCCTTTCAACATTTCCTTTAAATAGGCACTGATGACGTGGTTTATTGTTAACTACTGAAGTAAATGTTGTAAATAGTGTTTTTTTTAGCTACGTAAACTCAACGACGTCATGTGTATTAACTATCATATTGTACTGTAAGTAAGTATTTTGTTACTATTTTCCTCTTTTTTATTTAATTTAATTTTTTTTTTTTCTTTCGTTTACGTATATTATCATTGTAAATTGGTCATAATAAATCTATTATTAATAAAAAAAAAAAAAAAAAAAAAAATTTATGCTTTACAGTATGGTTAGAATATTCAGCGATTTGCTGAACGCCAGAAACCAATGATGCTCGATCGATCTTTTCTGTCACTCTGTACATCAATATTTGCCCAACGAGAAGTTTAATCAAAGTTTATCTAAATCTTTATCTTCAAGTATGACAGAAAGTATCTGCTTTCGGCCGATTCGATCGAGCACGGGAGTCGACAGGAGTTTTAGCTCTACAAGAGTTTTCAACAATTTTCTCTCATGAACTACTGATCACGGAAATTACAGCAGGTTCAATGCTGGGCACGAGATTTAGCGGTCCAACGAGTACGAGATGTTGAACTGTTGGTACCTCTCGTCGACTTTCTTTCTCGTTTGATTACTCTGCAAAGCGAAATAGTGTATTGAATAAAGGTAGGAATTTTAGAAAGTGTTCATTCAACCACCTGGAGCTTGGGAACAAAATTTCTGAGACTGTACTCGAGCCCATGATCTTCCGTACACTGGTGGGACGCTCTGACTACTGAGCTACAGGGAGACTGGTGACAGACTTAAATTATACAAATTGTTTATGCTGGTTTTTAATAGTGTTTATTTCTTATTTACAGCAAACTCAGGAAAAGATCCAGCACAGTAGCTTCATGGTGAGACAACAAATTGAATTTATTGAATATGTGTTATTTGTAAGGAAAGAACGCGAAATTTAAGCTCCATCACATGGATGAAACTAAATGTTGATATTTTGACCTTTGCAGTGCGATGGCTGTGGAATAAATCCGATATCAGGCACGAGATGGCACTGTACTGACTGCTCAAAAGATGCTGGTGTTGATTTCTGTACGGAGTGTGCTGAAAGGTTGGTGTCCAAAGCTCAATAAGTATTTGCATGGACAAGAGATTGAAATACTGGGCCGGTTTGTTCAATAACCTACGATTATCGGGAATAGACCAATTTCGATTTCTTAAAATTCAGCCTGAACTGATAGACCTCATGCAGTACGAGGCTCTGAGGAATAACTGTAGAGTTTGTAGGGTTTCTTCCCCAGAGCCTCGTATTGAGGTCTGTTGTGTTGGGCTGAATTTTATTATATCGAAATTGTTCTAGTTTGATTTCTGTTTTGTTATTTTTTGGCGAGGCCTTCTGTTTTATGGTTTATTCTTCAGTTTAAATAATTCAGTTTAGCTAATCTTAACCTACATAACTTAACTTTTAATCCTTCGTGAACGTAAACCGGCTTTTGAACAACCTACTAAAGTGAGGATTTAAAGCGAAGGATCGGACGGGTTGTCTTCCGAGCTGTGCCTTAATAACCTTTTATCCTAGCAGTTTATATTTACAAGCTATTAGCTTGCAAAGAAACTGTTGTGCTTCGTTGGCGTGAAGTTAAAGACGTAGCTTTTTATCAGTTTGAACTTGTAAAGGTAAATTAACCGCCGTAGTGAGTTTTTAAAGCTACCGTTTCGACTGCTCTTTGTTCGAAGGGCTGTTACCCAAAATGCCGTTAGCTTCACAAACTGGTATTGGCAGTTAATGTATCTCTTATCATCAAATCATTTCTTGTTCTCTTTCAAGTGATATGTGTTATTGCTTTAGTCAAAAATAAGTACGAGATTTTAGCTGCCATGTTTCGGGACTGTCTAGCTAATATTCATTCTATTTTACTTTATAGAGGGAATATTAACGTGGGTTCACACACAAGTGAACATCAACTTGAACCAATAACTAGAAATTCTACGTTCTTTGTGGACGGGGACTATCTGGGACTCAGTGGAGGAAGCACGAGTGCTGGTTATAACTATCTGGACACTAATTTCCTACCATCTGCCAGCTAGCACATGGAAAACTAAGGTAGTCCTCTGAGACTATCATTAAATGAAGGAATCCCAACCGATCAGTCACATGAAACGTAGACAACACATTGGAGAAATCTTAACATTAAGCGCGGGAAATCGTGCACACGCCAAGACACGTGGCTTTGGTTTTTATCCTGATTGGCTGATAACGCCAATTATATATTAATATGTGCTCTCTGATTGGTTTGAAAATTTTGTAAGAGTTTGTTTTTTTAAAAAAACAGCTCTGTTTGTTACTTATAAATTGACTCTGCTTTTGGAATTGAAGGATTCTTGCCCAGAAAATGTTTGAAGAAATGCAGACGATTGTATTATTTTCGTACTAACTCGTTTTTCGCAATAGTATCTGCAAAACGCAGTGTAACGACATGCGACTCTAAAATCCAATCTCAGTCTGTGTCGTGAACCATTGTATTCGTAAGAGTGATGAAAATCAAATTTATTCTCACAATATCAATGTACTGTGAAGCAGACAGGTGTTGAGAATATAGAAAGTCATCAAGTTATATTATCATACCCAGCTGTTCGAAAGCCGATGAACGGTAAATTCCTTTTATCCTCACCGAATTTATGTTCAGTGTGATGTGAGTCTTCAAAGTCAACAACAAAGCCAAAAACATCCGAGTTACTGAATTTAACGTAGACGCTCATAGACCACATTCGTATTCTCGACAGTAGACTGGAACTACAATTGGCGACAAAAGTGTTGAGACACTTGGTAGTAAAATTCGATTTTTGAGCGCTTGGTCACATTTTCTTCCCCTCCCCCAGAAAAAAATGTTGATTTTTCTATTTCTTCGAGTGCACAGACCACAGCACCTACACAACATTGAATTGAGTAGGAGGCCGGGGGTATCAGAGAATTAACGCTAGATGCAAATAAAATAGAACAAATGCCTAAGTATCAAAAAGCGTCATTTCCTAAAAGTGTCTCAACTACTTTTGTCGCTCATTGTAGCTTGGAACTGAGGCTAATGCGGAAAGTGAAATTATTTGTTATGTAATGGATACATAAAAGGAAATGTCAGAGGTTATCTCTATCGAGGACGCTTCCTACATAAAATATAAAAGACATTGTACTACAATGTGAAATTGAGAATAATTGAGAATAGCCAAAAATTTACAAAATTTGACAATACTTTTTAAGTTTACATCGAATAAAGCTGATTTCTAGGAAGAGTATTCCACTGTCTAATAATTCTAGCAAAGAGAGAGTGCAAAAAATAATTATCCTAGCTAATGGCTTTCTTAATTTAAATGAATAATTTGATCTTGTTCTACTATTACAGTTAAATTCAAAATAATCATTGCAAGTGAGGCTATTGAGACCATGAATAGTCTTGTAGCCCACTAGCAAAGATAAATAAGACTTCCTTGACTAAAGACTAGACCACCTAAGTATTGCCTTTCTTCGTACGGAGAGTCCCTAGATGACATCGGGAGAGCGTATTTCGAGGCCCTGCGGCAGACTCTTTGAAGGGCGTCAATGTTCTGCTGTAAATAGGGTGACCAGAGAGGGATTTAGTATAACCAAGACCTTGTACAGACGAGACAAGACTTCCTTGTTCCCCGGACGGACATTTTTTTCAGGAAACCCACAATCTTGTTAGCGTTGGAAATTCCCTTTTTTTTCGCATTTTGCCCCTCCCCACCCCTGTGCAATATTGACAAAACACTTTGATGTAACGCAAGTTTGCATTTGACTATTTCCCAACATTGAAAGGGGGAATGGGGTTGCTGGCACTTATTCAATAGGTATAACGGTTATGAGTTCATGTTTTTGCCATTTTTCAACACAATTTGTCCGCGGTTGTAGTTCCAGCACAATTCCAAGAATAAGAGTATGGTCTATTCTGGATGAGCTTCATCGTCTGTGATCATCTGGGCTCGAGAATTCTGAAAGCTATTCCAACGCTTTTGTCCTCCTCCCCTACCAGATGTAGCTCGTATTTATTTTTGCATGTATTTGTTGTGAAGGTGAGTCTTGAGGTAGCAAAATGACTAATGTGTAACAATAACAAAGAACACCAAATCTTAAGTGGTGAAATGTCTTCAGTCGAGATATGATGAGTGACATGTCGCCAGATTACGTTTTTCTATCCCCTTTCGTAGCCCTGTTTCTCGGAATAATACAACCAGTATTCTATATTTTGTAAATGTTGTTCTTATGAGAACGTGTCCAATTAATTGCTGGTTTTCAGTGTCACGCCAGTCAAAATAAATCGAAATAAATATATCAAAACCGTTCAGTAGATAAAGTCCAGAATCTGGGGAAAAAAGAATGTAAATATACAAAGCCCTTTGCTAAGATTCAGGTCACAGCAATTTTATTTTTAAGCAAGATTTGCGGAGTAATGTTTTACCCAAATTTATAGAGAGTCTGCGTGGAGACGCAACACCGGAGCCCATCAGATGCATGGGCTCCAACATTGCGACCGGAAACCAACAGAAACATCCATCACTGAGTTTGACTACAAAAGCGTTAATTTATCTCTCGAGGAACTCAACAACATCGAAACGATACTTTTTTCTAATATATGAACTATTCAGATAGCCAAATTCCCCGAATAAAATCACTTTTTTAACCAACATGACAGCTCTCTCGGCCGTCATGTAACTGCCCCGTCACGCAAGAGCTTAGAGATTCAAGCATAGACTATCACAAAACCAAGGACCCAGTCTGAGCGAAAAATTTGTATGAATACTAGATTTCAGCCACTCTTGCACATCATGAAAGCAAGATCTCAGGAGGATCAATAGTTTTTAGTGACGTCATGTGAAAACCTCCAATAGGAAATCTCGACTCAACAACTCGTCTAATGATAATGATGTGTCAAGTGAGTAATCGAATCTCAATGTGGTAATCGTTTCCATCTTTAACCATCCTTGCTTCTGTATAGTTTATTAGTATTGGTGTTTTTTCATCATAGTTAACTGTTGTTGTCAAGTTTCCTTCTATTTAACTGAAAGGTAACATTGTGCTTGGTCACATACTTCAAATCAGTTTCCTTGACCAAGTTCCTTCGAATTAAACCCGGTGCACTTTTAACGACTTTTTCTATCCGTAAGTCGATTTGTCTTAACCTCGACATAACTTGCAGAGACCTAAATTCCTAAGTATTTCCTTGACTACATTTCTCAATTCCCTGATTTTCCAGCAGTAAAGCAAGGGGTTCAGCGTTGAATTCAAATAAAGCAGAGTGAATGTGAGAAAGTTAGTGACTTGTAGAGATTCACTCAGTTCAAGTAAGGTACCAACAATTAAAACCACACCAAGCGGAAGAAAGCAAAACATCATTGCTGTAAATACCCACAAAGCAGTGGACACTGTATTTTTGTATCGCGACAAGTTCAACGGTGGAATTCCATTCTGCTTACCTTGTGGGATAACCTGAGCTTGCATGTGATTTCGAAGAATAAGATAGATTCGCGCATAACAGTATATCGACGTTACCAGCCATAAGAACCACACTAAGGTGTTATAGGCAAAGAAAATTGTAAGGTGAGTGTGTTGCAACACGCAGCCTATCACTGAAATTAACATAAAGATTGGAACAAGCGAGCGAGCTCGCTTCATAGTTACAACTTGTCTATACCTGATGCCTAACAACAAAGCAAAAAGTCTGTCCACGCTGATTGCGATCAAAGTTGCAAGTGAAAAACTTGTTAACATCATGCTGATGGTGTACCACAGAATCTCAGCAACCCGGCAGAGTCTCCAGCGATGGTTGACGGCCGCCAAAAGAGAAACTACTGCCACTGGCTGCACAACAAGTCCAATGCAAAGGTCTGATATTGCCAAGCAACGAAGAAACAGTTTCGAAGGAAGATTAAGAGATGATTCTTTGTGGAGAGCAACGAGAATCAACGCATTCCCGAGAGTTGCTGTTATGGATAATGCAACATTTATATCAGATATGACCAAGAATATAGTGGGAAGATGCGAAGAGTTGCGATGTACGGCCAAGCTTGCGTTACAAAGAAAGCCAGCTTGAAGTGAGTAATTCATGCTCTGCCTTCCCAACACAACCTTCGTCTATCTTCGTAAATAAAAAAGCTTGAAAAGTTTATAATCTCCTTGTTCTAAAGCAAAACGTGCAAAGCCTCACATTAGTGAAGCTTTAATTTCTGTTTTGAAATGAAGAATACACAGCTGTCAATGGTCTGTATGAACTGTCTAAACACATCTGTTTTTCACAGCTAATAAACTCTAAAGGCGAAATGATTCCAATCTTAGCAATCCTCTACCACGCAGTATTTGATTACTCTCTCACTCTTTGCTGTATTGTCAAAATAATATAATATCTGTTTTTATGACCTAAGTGCCTGTTCCTTAATTATGTACGTGTTTTATACAGCTTTTAATGGCCTACGGCATTCAATCTTATTTCTTTGTGACAACCTATATTTTCTGTCCCTTAATGTTTTACTAATAGAATGGTCTCTGGCTCCCGTTAAAAAAGGTGCGAGTTCAGGATAAGCTGAGCCAAACCGACCTTAAACGACACTGTCGCGTGAACAGAAAATCCTTGAGTTTGATTTTATTGAGGCATGGGCTTTTCAAGATATGCCATACGCCTTTATGGCTTTAATTAATAGTCCCTTCTAACAGTAATTTGGTAATTGCCTGATTCCAAAAACACCTTCTATTAACATTTGTAGGAAGTAAGATCTATATCTCACTTAGGAAATTAAGAAAATTAATTCAAGGAAAAGAAATGAAATAAAACACAGCTGGCTATGTTTGCTGCACAAATAACAATCTTTTTGCTTTCTCATTTTTGGTACTAATTTGAATTTCGTTATTGGCTCAACAAAATTTATTATCACGGATCAAGTTTTGACAGAACCGAAATCATGAAGAAGATAAACAGGTAGTATGTATAAACTCGAAGGAAGCAGTGAAGACCTTTTTTGAATTACCATGGATTTTCATGAGTCATTTTTGTGAAAATTGCTTTCAGCTCTCTTGCAAATGTAAGCCGAATTCGAGTAAAAGAACAATTTTTTTGGAATGCCGAAATTTATTTTTGGTTTCGATTGCCATTTGGGTATAAACATTAGTGAAGACGATTAATAAGCTGAGAAAAAATTTTGACAACAGATTATCACCAACACATTAGGGAGATTTGCTAGAACGTCGTGTCAGTCATTTTGATTTTACATCGTGGCATGTGAGCGGTGTTTGCGAAAAACCAATATCTTAACCTGGCTGCTAGGGTTTTCTTTATACTAACATTGAAAACCATCTCCTATCAAACAAGAGATCTCTGGCATGATATTTCTAATTACTTGAGAGAAGTCGGTATATTTTCCCTTGTCACAGAAGTAACCGATTTACTGTCAGAAAAATACTCACAGCATCATTTTTCATTATTTACCGAGTCTGGCTACATTTCCTTGCTGCTCTCGTTTATATCAAAATAACTCTAAAGAGCTATTTGCGTCTAACCCAAAAACCGTGTGGTTCCTTAATCGATCTCATTTGTTGTTATTGTTATTGTTGATAAATGCCAGGCGGGAGAATGGGTCTTATCTCGTCAAACCGCCATTTTGAACGTTGTGAAGAAGACACTGGAGACGAAATTGCCGACGGCTATAAATATTTCCAAACCCTGACCACGTTTCTTTCTGCCGCTTTGTTCTTCAGTCTCCAAATAACTTACCAAAACCCCAAATTCCTGATTATTTCCTTCACTGCATGTCTTACTTCCCTGATTTTCCAACAGTAAAGCAAAGGGTTCAGAGAGGAGTTTAAATAAACCAGTGAAAGTCCAAATAAGGCGAGAATTACTAGAGATCCTGTTATGTGAGATAAAATTGCCCTAGCGATCAAAACCAAGCCAAACGGAAGATAGCAAATCATCAGTGTAGCAGAAACCCACAAAGCAGTGGACACTGTCTTTTTGTATCGCGACAAGTTTAACGGTGAAATTCCATTCTGCTGACCTTGCGGGATAACCTGAGCTTGGATGTGATTTCGAAGAACGAAAGAGATTCGCGTATAACAGTAAATCGACGTTATTAGCAATAAAATCCACATTAAGGCGCTGCACACGATGAATGCGAAATAGTTTAAGTATTGTGTGAGGCAGTTTCCTATGGATAATAACAAAAACAGTCCAACACACCAGCGAACTCGCTTCATAGTTACAACTTGTCTATACTTGATGCCTAACGATAGCGCAAGAAGTCTGTCTATGCTGATTGCGCTCAAAGTTGCAAGTGAAAAGTTTGCCATCACTGTGCTGAAGGAGAACCATAGGAGTTCGGCGACTCGACAGAAACTCCATCGACGATAGAAGGCTGCCAAAAGAGAAATCGCTACTAGAGGCTGCACAACAAGTCCAACGCAAAGGTCTGAAAATGCCAAACAACGAAGAAATAATTTGGAAGGCGGATTGAGAGATGATTCTTTATGGAGAGCTGCGAAGATCAACGCATTTCCCAGAGTTGCTGTTACAGAGAATGCAACATTTATACCAGATACCACCAAGAGTAGAGTGGAAAGCTGCGAAGAGTTGCGATGTGTGGCCAAGGTTTGGTTACAAAGAAAGCCAGCTTCAAGTGAGTAATTGAACATGCTCTGTAACCTTCTTCCAACTTCAGAAACGAAACAAAACTCGCTGGGTTTAGAATCTGCTTGATCTCAGCAAAGAAAACGTGAAAAGCCTCACCTTACTCTGGCGTTTTTAAGGTTTAATTTGTTTTGTAGGTGAAGTAATTACAGCTGTCTATATTCCTTATGAACTGTGTAAACGCATCTGCTGTTTCGCATCTAATAGAATCTAGAATGGAAAAGGTTATTTTCACTCGAGTCCACTTACATGTCGTATTAATTATGCTCTCACCCTCTATCTCTCTGCTGTATAGTCAAACTAAAATAATATCTGCTTTCATGATCTAAGTACCTCCCAAAGGAAAATATACGAATTGTATAGTGTGTTTCAGCTCATTTCCTTGTAAAGTGATAATCATCATTTTCAGTCCTTAATGTTTTGCTTGTATAATAGTCCCTGGCTTCAGTCACACGCTCAGCATATATAGGCTGTTGCAGGCGAATTTACCACGAGACTTTAAACATCCTTGAGTTTGGGTTTATTGAGGTATTCAAGAGTGACATCCCATACGCATTTGTAAACTATTTTAATGGTCGCCCCATAATAATAATTTGACAGTCGCCAGATTTCAAAAACATGCACTATTTATTGTTCTTTAGAGGAAGTAAGATTTACATTTTCCGGAGGTTGTTGAAATTATTCATTTATTTAGGGTGAAGAAATGAAATGAAATAGAGCTGGCTATATTTGCTTCACAAAATAATATTCTTTTACTTTCTCAACTTTGGTAGTAATTCGAAATTCATTATTGCTTGAACCAGATTTACTTTGATCACAGTTTAAAGTTTTGACAGAACTGAAATCATTAAGAAGATAAAAAGGTGCTATGTTTTACAGTGGAATGAAACAGTGAAGTGCCTTTTTGAATTACTTTGCATTTTCATGAATCATTTTTTTAAATTGACACTCAGCTCGAGCACAAATGTCAACTCACTTCGAAACAAAATAACAATTTTTTTAGGATGTCGAAAAATATATTTTTGGTTATAATTGTCATCTGTTTCTCAGTAAAAGACGACCAATAAGTTAGAAAACGATTTGGACTACAGATTTCCACAAACAATTCGGGAGATTTTTCGGGACTTCGGTCAGTCATTAGAATTTTATTTTGCTAGTAAACGCTGTAGCGTTGACCAACATCTTTACGACTCCCCTAGGTCATTCCATTTTTCTTTGTACTAACACCGAAAAAAAAATCTCTTATCAAGCAATAGATCTCCAACATGAGATTTTTCATAGGTACCTGAAAATCCTTATATTTTCCTTTACAACAGAAGTAAAACATTATTTACTGTCAGAAAAATACTCTACACTGACAACAGTACTATTTATAATTATATTCCGAGCCGTCTGGTTTTCTTTCCTTTTCTATTCTTTTTTTTTAATCAAAAATGGCTCTAAATAGCTCTTTGGAGCTAATTCGAAAACCTTTCGGTATCTTCACTTCTAGGCTCCGAATAAGTTGTTGTTGTCGTTGTCGTGAAATAATGGGCTGGGCAATGGGTCTTATCCCGTTAAACCGCCATTTTGAAAATCGCCGTGGAGAAGACCCTGGAGACGTTGTTGCCGACGACTGTAAAGATTTCGGCTCAATTTTCATTATGCCCAAACCTTGACCACGCTTCTTCACGCAACTAAGTTCTTCAGTCTCTAAATAACTTACTAAAACCCAAAATTCATGAGTATTTCCTTTACTGCATGTCTCACTTCCCTGATTTTCCAACAGTACAGCAAGGGGTTCAGGGTGGAATTCAAATATACCAGTGTCAGTCCAAAAAAGGCAATGATTATTACAGGTTGAGTTATTTCAGACAACATTGTCTCAACCAGCAAAACCAAGCCAAACGGAACATAACAAATCATGAGTACAGCAAAAACCCACAAAGCAGTGGACACTGTCTTTTTGTATCGCGACAAGTTTAACGATGAAATTCCATTCTGCTGACCTTGCGGGATAACCTGGGCTTGCATGTTTTTTCGAAGAATAAGATAGATTCGCGCATAACTACAAATCAACGTTATCAGCCATAAAATCCACACTAAGGCACTGTACACGAGGAAAGCGAAATAGTTTACGTATTGTGTAAAGCAGTTTCCAATAGAAAATAACAAAACCAGTCCAACACACAAGCGAGCTCGCTTCATAGTTACAACTTGTCTATACCTGATGCCTAACGATAATGCAAGAAGTCTGTCTATGCTGATTGCGCTCAAAGTTGCAAGTGAAAAATCTGCTGCCACTATGCTGAAGGAATACCATAGTTGTTCGGTGACTCGACAGAAATCCCAAAGATGATAAACGGCTGCCAAAAGAGAAAGCACTGCTAAGGGCTGCACAACAAGTCCAACGCAAAGGTCTGAAAATGCTAAACACTGAAGAAATAATTTGGAAGGCGGATTAAGAGATGTTTCTTTGTGGAAAGCAACGAGGATCAACGTATTTCCGAGAGTTGCTGTTATGGATAATGCAACATTTATACCAGATATCACCCAGAGTAGAATTAGAAGCTCCGAAGAGTTGCCGCTTGCAGGCAAGGTTTGGTTACAAAGAAAGCCAACTTGAATCGAATAATTTAGCATGCTCTGCAACCCTCTTCCAACTTCGTAAATAACAACCGCTTACGTTAGGAATCTGTTTGACCTGAAGAAAAACGTGCAAAGCATCACCTTTAGTCGGTGTTAATTTCTAACTCTTGTTTTGAAGCTGAAGAAAATACAGCAGTCGATGTTCTTTATGAATTGTGTAAATACATCTGCTGATTTACATGGAATAGAATCCAAAGGGAAATGAACGCTGTCTTCCCACTCCTTTGCAGTGCTTAATTACTTTCTCTCCCTCTGTATTATCGAAGTACCCTAATATCTGTTTTCAAGATCTAAATACTACCCTGAGGAAAACATACGTATTGTATAAAGCTTTTAACCCTATTCGTGCCGCGGGCCGATGAGATCGGCCTTTGAGTACACTCCTAGAAGTGCCAGGGCCGATTAAATCGGCCCAAATATGTAATGAGCAATTTGATTGGTTGCTAAGGCATAACTAACAGATTGAGCCAATAGAAAGTGCTGTACTATTCAACAGTTTGTTATCTTCGCCAAGCCTTCGTGTTTAAAGTCGTGAAGCCAAGTATTGCCCGAGTTTGAGCGTCTCCATTTGCAAAGAAGACCAAAATATGGCGGCCATTTTGTTACGCAGTTCTTTTCTCGCAATGCTACGCGCCCTCAGGACAAAACAAGACGAAAAAATCTTGGAAATGAAATCATCAGGACCTTAACATCTCTCGATAATTGATAAATTTCCTTCGGCATGTCGATAAAGGACAAAATCCACTGTTTATCATGCCGCGTCTTCGAGTAACTTCGACACTTCCATGGATTGTGAGCGCGGCAATTAAATCTAAATGGGCACTAAATATTTTGCTTCCCATCGTTTATTTTGGATTATGGAACAAGATTAACCTTCGCTTTTCAAGAGTATGTCTGTTGTGGATGGCTAGGATGCAAACATATAGGTAGAATTCAACATTTATTTCGTGTGTGTTTTCAGAGTAGCGTGAAGTGTGAGAAAATAATTTGCTCTGGCATTTGTAGGCCACCCCCTCTAAAAAGCTGGCGCAAATAGGGTTAATGGTCCTCTGTGTTTTAGCTCGTTTCCTAAGTGGTAATCTACAATTTCTGCCTTGGTTGTTTTGCCGATAGATTGGTCCCTGGTTGCAGTTAAAGAATCCCGGCTTGAGTTCGGCTTTATTGACGTGTGTGTTTTTCAAAGTCATCGATTTTTGACAATCGCCTGATTCCAAAAACGACATTCATTGTTATTTGTAGGAAGTAAGATCTACATTTCCCTGCAGTAATTACAAACATTCATTCATTCAGGGGAATAAAATTGAATAAAACACAGCTGCTTTGTTTGATTTAAAAGATAATATTCTTTTGTTTTTCAACTTTGGTATTAATTTGAAATTCATTATTAGTTGTACCAATGTAATATGATCATAGTTTATGTCAAGTTTTTACGGAACTGGAATCATTAATAAAATAGACAGGTGCTATGTTATAAAGTGGAAGGAAGTAGTAAAGCGCTTTTTGGAACTATTTTGGATTTTCATGAGCAATGTTTGTAAAATTATTTTTCATAAAATAGTTCTTTGTTATAAACTTAAAGGAAAAAGTGAAATGCTGTTTTGAATTCGGTTTCAGTATCATAAGTCATTTTTGCAAAATTAGTTTCGCTTCGCTTGCAAAATTTATATAAGCACAGTTTGAAAAAACAGAACAAAATTTATTAGGATTCCAAGAAAATGTGTTAACCACAAGACTGAATTTATTAGGAAATCAGAAACTTTGGACAGAAAAGAACGCAGCGATAACGCTTAATAAAACTTAACGAGTAAACAACAAGTGCAAGTTCCAACATGGCGGTCTCTCGTGCAGTCAAGCAATTTTTTTGTGTCTCTGCGCATGCGTGGAACGCACACCGCAGCAAGTAGTATTGAAGTTTGAAGTTTATTTATTCAGAAATACATAGCTAAAAAATTGAATTGCGTATTTACTTACATAATAAAAATAGTAAAATTACACAGAATTAGTTATTAATTATCTAATTGTTTAAGTGGTCCACTCGGCTAAAAAGGGAAAACTAAGCTGAGTTCGCTTTAAGACGTGAAGAGACAATAAAACTATTCTTAAAACGATCGGTTGTAAAGAGTGGTACATTAAAAGGTCGCGTGCGCCTTAACATATATATATAGTTTCATACGTTGCTGGTAGTAATTTATAAAGACGGTGATTGTTGTCATTTACAATCATGTCGAAAAGTGTCTTGCTGTTTCGTCATGATGGATGGCTAATTCCTTAAAGTTCATAATATCGAGGGCCTCATTATAACTACGACCAGGACAGATGATGGACATTGCTCTCTTCTGTACATGTTCTAATTCTCCCATTGAATATTTAGGCAGGCTGTAGTGGAAAACCGGTGCCGCCTAGTCCATGGACTGAACGAACAAGCAGATTTGTAAACTGAGACTTTTCAACAATGAGAATTGGTTCCCTTGCATCCTGTTCGAGCATTGCATGCTCGAGTCTGCCGAGGGCGAGTAAAAGGCCATCTGGATTTAGCTTCAGGTTAAGTTTACGAAGCAGCTGAGGTCTGGGATTGAAGTGCTAACAGGTGGGTCGTGTCTGCTCTTTAAGAAGGCACTCTCGTTCTTGCCTGAAATGCTGAATTCGGTACGCACGAAGAATTATGACTTCTAGGATATTTCAGCGCCTGTGGAAACTGGAATTACCAAATCAATGACGGACGGACATTGGCTTGACTCACGTGACCTCAGTACTAGAGGCATGCTTCAGGTTGGAAATGTATCTCAAGAGATAGAAAATTGTGCGAAGGACGCATTCTTAGGACTGGAAGCGCAAGATCTCAATCAAGTCTTGGAAACTGCCTGTGCGAGACTGTGTACTCTGAGCATGACTGTCCACAGTTGTGGCTGAGACAATATCGTCTCCTGCAAGGCTCTGGGGACTCATCCTTGGCCAGAGGAAATGGTCTGTTAACGATGGAGGACCTCTTTCCCAAAGTGCTGATAGAAAGAGCTCATCTGCACTACATCCACGGGATTGTTTGCTGAGCTGACATGGGACCAGCTGGATAGGTCTGTAAGATCTCTGTCGTCCGATTGCATATGAAGACTGGGAGTTGCTTGGTACTGAACAGCCAATGGAGTCAAATGAGGGAGTCTGTCCTCTGGTACGATAAGATTGATGGAAAATCCTTGCTGAACATTTCTCTTATAGCTGCACCAAGGCGAGCAGCCATTGCCATGGCAATATGTTCCCACTGGGGAACTGTTCGTACATGTTTAGATGAGGAAAGTTTGACCTCGGATCTAATGAATCTGACCTTCTCATTCTAAACAAAGAAGACACAGCAACCGGTTGCAGTGGTGGGGCATGCATCACAAAACACAGGCATTTCTATTGGTAAAGTTTTGCCAAAGTCCAAATAACGTCAGGTGACAAATGCTTAAGCTGCTGCAATTTCTTTGACGATTTGGTTGTACTGTTGCTGGGGTTCGGCAGGGGGAACGTCAACCCAGTCAAATCCCTTATACCACAGAGATGAAATGAATTTCTTGGCTGGAACAACGACAGGGGAGATGAGGCCAATAGGTTCAAATGTTTATTTTGCAGAACTGAGGACTTGTCGTTTGGTGAACCTCACGTCAGGAGGAATGACAATGGCTTTCCGTGGAAACTGTAGCGTGTCTTCCTTAGGGTTCCACGTCAAGCCTAACAGGCCGGCATCATCTTTCTCAGAACCAGGCCTCATCTTTTCAATAATGGTGGTCATTGCTGGCGAGTTTGTGAACCACTGGCGCAGATTCATGTCTGCATCCTTCATGACCTTCCTTGAGGTATTGTAATACTGAATAGCAGTGTCCTCATCATGTGCTCCAGTTAGTACATTGTCACAGTAAAGCTTCTCTTCAAGGTCTTGAGCAACAAATTAAACAACTGGATCTTTATCTTTCTCATAATTGTCTGGTTCGCCATCTTCAAACTACAGAAAGCGGACATAGTTACGATCCTCTTCATTAATCTTAATTCTCATGAAGGCTTTGTCAATGTCAGCATCAAAGGCAAACTTGTTACCTCTGAGGCGATGAATGATGGTGTTCAATGACTTTAGGTGGCAGGGACCGGTGTATAAACAATCGTTCAGGACCCTTAATTTTAACATTGGGAATGCTTGGAACCCAATATGTTACGATGTTGTGGAACACATCTAGTAGAGTTCTACTGCAAAGAATCAAATATTTGTTATGACAACTGGTTGAGATATTCATATTCATATTTCATCATAAAATGTCGAGTTTTTGACTTCATCGTTAATTTGCATTCTTTGAAATTTGAATATCCCTGGATTAAAAAGAGATAAAGTAATTTTATTTTCGTACAGTCTTTTTTTAATGTCTTGAAACGGTGTAGATAGGACAGATGATAATTTCATTCTTGTAGCACTTTAATGATCTTTAATGTTTTAGCTTTTCTTCTTGTAAAGTGCTGACCTACATTTCCTGTACTTTTATGTTTCGCTAATAGAATGGTCCTTGGCTCCAGTGAAACAAACGCTGTGCGATTTTAACATAAGCTCTTTTAGACAAAAGTGACCTGAAAAGACTCTAGCACGTGAATAGAAAATCCTTGAGTTTAGCGTTATTGAGGTGTTGGCTTTTAAAGATATCCCATACGCCTTTATATTAATCTTATAATCGTCTGATTCCAAAAACATTATTCATTGCAATCTGTAGAAAGCAAATCTACGTTTCAGTTTAAAAGAATATTATTTTTTTCAGGAAAACGAAATGAAATAAAACACAGCTGGCTATGTTTACTTTTCAAAACTTTCTCAACTTTTGATATAAATATTAATTTGAAATTAATAAACGTTTCAAACAAATGCATTATCAAAGTGTTGACAGAACTGAAATCATTCAGAGAGATAAACAGGTGCTATGTTATATACTCGAATGAAGCAGTGAAGTGCTTTTTTGAATTAGGATTGATTATCAGTTTTTTCTTTCAAATACTCTCATTTGATTTCTCTCATTTCACTTTCAAATGTAAGCACACGGTCAACTAGAGAACAAAATGTATCAACACGCCAAAAATGTCATTTTGGATTTTGATTGTCGCTTGTGTATTTTCATTTCCGAAGACAACTGATAGGCTAGGAAAGTATTCTGGTCCGAAAGAAGACCAAGGCTTATCTCAACGAATTCTGAATATTTGCTAACACTTCGTGCTATTTGTGTAGTTTAAAAATGTATTTTAACGAAGGTATTTGGAGTAAAATAACAATAGTATTAAAAATCTAACAGCTCTTCTGAAAGGATCATCTGCATGGATAAGTGAAATACACACAGATGCTCACGGCACGTACAAAAACAGTTTTGTAAATAGTTTTTGGAATCGTGTTATTTGTTTTTTAAATGCGCGAAAAATATCTAAGGTTTTGATTCCATGGCCTGGAAGGCAATTATGGCGAATTGACTTTCGAACATTTAAGGTGGATCTGAACCCTATGTGTATGTACATCATGCTTTTATACTTTGCCAAAAATCAAAATTACATGATAAAAATGGGGCCACTGAGCCCTTTTTGAGGTATTAGCAGATAAAGCGAAAATAAAGGGTGCTTTCAGCAGGTCATACTGTTGCTATGGTAAGCTACTAACGTGTTCACCAATGGCAGTTTTTGATGTCACTATTGTATTGTCAACTGATAAAGAGTGGTTATGATGACCCATCAGAATCTAAGTGCTGAAAACTTTGGCCAGCCACCTTAAATCAATTTCAAGTAAACCCAAAATAATAGAGTTCTAAGGATGATAAACACCGAAGACTAAGGAGCAATAGTAAACCAGTAAAGGAACGAGGATGGAGAGGAACGTTGCAACCGACGTCTCAACCTTGTGTGAACGATCTCAAAATGGCGGGTGGGAGAATGTGTCTTGTTCCGGCGAGCCACCATTTTAGAAATCGTCGAGGAGGAAAACCTGGGAACGAGGTTCGTTAGCTCAATTTTCCATCATGCACAAACGATGACGTCGGTTTTTTAAGACTCTTTGTTCTTCAGTCTCGAAATAACTTACTGAAATCGAGTTTCCTCAGTATATTTCCTTTACTGCATGTCTCACTTCTCTGATTTTCCAACAGTACAGCAAGGGGTTCAGGGAGGAATTTAAATAAACCAGTGTTATTGCAAAAAGGTTAATTATTACTACAGAACCAGTTATTTCAGATACAATTGTCCCAGCGATCAAAACCAAGCCAAACGGAAGATAGCAAATCATCAGTGTAGCAAAAACCCACAAAGCAGTGGACACTGTCTTTTTGTATCGCGACAAGTTTAACGGTGAAATTCCATTCTGCTGACCTTTCGAGATAACCTGAGCTTGGATGTGATTTCGAAGAACAAGGTAGATTCGCGCGTAACACCAAATCGACGTTATTAGACATAAAGCCCATATAGAGGCGCTGTACTCGAGAAAAGCGAAAGGGTTCTGTGACGCAATTTCCAGTAGCCGAGAGCATAGCAAGAACATTTATAATTTTTTTGATTGCCTTTAATAGTAATTTTGAAAACTGATCAGTTGATAATCTCCTGGTTTCATACACCTTATTCGAAAATGGCCGTAATTTTAGTCTTTTTTTGTTTACTTGCAAATTAGCACTTGTTGCCTCGTTCTTAAAGGGGCTCAGTCACGTTTGAAAAGCTTAGCAAAACTTTTCAAATTCGTTGTTTGCAATCCGCGTCAATCTTCTCCATCCTTAACCATCCTTGTTCCTTTATGGTTTATTATCGTCTCTTTGATGTTTTTCTATCTTTACAAAGTGTTATTTTTAGGTTTCCTTCAATTTAACGGTTATTTTTTTCGATGTTCAAAATAACTCAAGATGCCGTGACTGAGCCCCTTTAAACTCGGAATTCAAATTGCGGCTTTTTTGGAATAAGGTAACACAGTACACTGAGTATTGTTGTCTTCCAAAAAACCTAAATTCTAAATTTAGGTCGATATCGCGATACAAAAGATCTCGATTAACTAATTTTAGCTCGTTTTCTTTTCTTCTGCAGAAATCTAGTAAAAATGATCTGATAAAAAAATGAATTTTTCATCCTTAATCTTGTCCAAGAAGATCGTGAAGACCCTCCGGTTTTCAGGATTTATGATATGAATCATTTTGTATTGCACTCTACCATTTTCAAATTGCCTCTTTTTGTAAATCGTTGTTTGGTCCTAATTTTAACAAGTTTAGTAAACTGTATAGTTTCTTTCCACTTGGGAGAAACTGTTAAATAAGACTGTATTATAATCTGGGATTTTTATTGCATGTGTCGGAAAGAAATTGCTACGAAACAAATGTGGGTCAAAATTTTTGTCGAATTGTTCACATTCAGTTTGTATGAAAGCAACTTATAAAATCTTTGGAAGGTATTTTCTCCAGTTTTTGTGATGATAATTTGTGCATTTATGCTTTACAGTATGGTTAGAGTATTCAGCGATTTGCTGAACGTCACAAACCAGTGATGCTCGATCTTTTCTGTCGCTTTGTACATCAATAATGTTTGCGCAACGAGAAGTTCATTTAAGGTTTATCAGAAATATGCGAAATTTCTCGTAACAGATAGTATCTGCTTTCGGTCGATGCGATCGAGCACGGGAGTCGATAGGAGTCTTAGCTCTACAAGAGTTTCAACAATTTTCCCGTGTGAGCTATCACGAAAATTACAGCAGGTTCAATGCTGGGCATCAGATTTACCGGTCCAACGAGTGCGAGATGTTGAACTGTCGGTATCTCTCGTCGACTTTCTTGCTCGTTTGATGACAAGATTACTTTGCAAGGCGAAATAGTGTATTGAATAAAAATGGGAATTTTAGAAAGGTGTTTTTTCAACCGCCAGGAGCGTGGGAACAAAATTTCTGAGACTGGACTCGAGCCCATGATCTTCCGCACACTGTTGGGACGCTCTGACTACTGAGCTTCAGGAAGCCTGGTAATGGACTTAAATTACGCGAGTTGTTAATAGTTTTTATTTCTTATTCACAGCAAACTCAGGAAAAGATCCAGCACAGTAGCTTCATGGTGAGACAGCAAAGTGAATTTATTAAATATGTGTTATTTGTAAGGAAATACCGTGAAATTTAAGCTCCATCACATGGATGAAACTAAATGATGATATTTTGATCTTGCAGTGCGATGGCTGTGGAATAAGTCCAATGTTAGGCACGAGATGGCACTGTATTGACTGCTCAAAAGATGCTGGTGTTGATTTCTGTACTGAGTGTGCTGAAAGGTTGGTGTCCAAAGCTCAGTAATTATATGCATGATCAAGAGATTGAAATTCTGGGCCGGTTTGTCCAATAGATAAGTGGGAATAGACCAATTTCGATATATTAAAATTCAGGGTAAAACTATAGACCTCAGTATGAGGCTCTGGGGAATAACTACAGAGTTTTGGGGTTTATTCCCCACAGCCTCGTGCAGAGGTCGGCTGTGTTGGGCTGAATTTCATTATATCGAAATCGGTCTAGTTTGATTTCTGCTATTGTTAGGGTTAAGGTCTATTATGTTGAATTCTTTGTTTTCTTTGTTTTACGTCACTGGTGACTGTCACAGGTTCTTACACCGAGGATGAGTCAACGTTAGCTTCACAAACTGCATGGCTTCGGCGGTTAAAAGACTTTTTTAGGTCTCTTTCAAGTGATATGTTATTGCTTTAGTCGAAAATAAGTACGAAATTTTAGCTGCCATGTTTCGGAAGTGTCTTTCTAATATTCATTCTGTTTTACTTTACAGAGGAAATATTAACGTGGGTTCACACACAAGTGAACATCAACTTGAACCAATAACTAGAAATTCTACGTTCTTTGTGGACGGGGACTATCTGGGACTCAGTGGAGGAAGCACGAGTGCTGGTTATAACTACCTGGACACTAATTTCCTACCATCAGCCAGCTAGCACAGGCAAAACTATGGCAGTCTTCTGAAAGACTATCATTACATAAAGGAATTCCAACCGATCAATCACATCAAACGTAGACAACACATTGAAGAAATCTTAATACAAAGCGCTGGAAATCGTGCACAAACCAAGACACGTGGTTTTGGTTTTTATCCTGATTGGCTGACAAGGCCAATTAATATGTGCTCTCTGATTGGTTTTAAAAATTTTGTAAGGGTCTTCTTTTATGGGCCACACATAAAACAGCTCTGGGCCGGGTTGTTCGAAAGCCGGTTAACGTTAACCCAGGGTTAAATGTTAACTGAAGCATTACGTTTTCTTATTTAGAAATGTTTTTCGCCTCTAATGTTTGGTGTAGGTTGAGATTACTACAGCTCAAAACTGAAGGGCAAGCAATATAAACAAAACACCTCACCAAAAAATTACAAAACTGAAATCAAAATTCTCGCTAACCCTGGGTTAGCTTAATCGGGCTTTGAACAACCCGGCCCTGCTGGTTACTTATAAATTAACTCTGCTTTTGGACTTGAAGGATTTTTCCCCAGAAAATCTTTGAAGAATGTGGACGATTGTATTGTTTTCGTACTAAATCATTTTTCGCAATTGTATCTGCAAAACGCAGTATAACGACATGCGACTCTAAAATCCAATCTCACTGTCTGTGTCGTGAGCCATTGTATTCGTAAGAGTGATGAAAACCAAATTTCTCCTCACAGTATCAATGTACTGTGAGGCAGACAGGTTTTGAGAATATAGAAAATCATCAACTGTAAGTTACATTATCACACCCAGCTGTTCGAAAGCCGATGAAGGCTAAATTTCTTTTATCATCTTCGAATTTATGTTCAGTTTGATGTGAGTCTTCAAAGTCAACCACAAAGCCGAATACATCCGAGTTATTGAATTTAACGTGGACTCTCATAGACCACAGTCGTATTCTCGACATTAAACCGGAATTAGCGTGGAATTGAGGCTAATGCGGAAAGTGGAAAGTCTTTGGAAAGTGAAATTTATTTGTTATGTAATGGATACATAAAAGGAAACCTCAGAGGTTATCTCTATCGAGGAGGCTCCCTACATAAAATATAAAAGACATTATACTACAGTGTGAAATTTAGAATAATTAAGAATAGCTAAAAATTTACAAAATTTGACAATATTTTTTAAGTTTACTTCGAAGAAAGCTGATTTCTAGGAAGAGCATTCCACTGTCTGATAATTCTAGCAAAGAAAGAGTGCAAAAAATAATCATTCTAAGTAATGGCTTTCTTAATTTAAATGAATAATTTGATCTTGTTCTACTATAACAATTAAATTCAAAATAATCATTGCAGGTGAGGCTATTGAGACCATGAATAGTATTGTAGTCCACTAGCAAAGATAAATAAGACTTCCTTGACTAAAGACTATACCACCTAAGTATTGCCCGCAGTACATGCGGCAGTCAAAAATTAGGTGTCCTATCAAAACGACACGAAAATAGCCTTTTTCTTCGCCGCTAGCTAAAATAAAGACAATGGTAAAGTTGCTTTGGCCTCTTTTAATAATTAACTAGAGAATTTCGGGTTTAATTTGACGACGAACAGCACATTTTGTTCAAATTAAGACAACTATTATCTTACATGGCCGTGCTCGACGAACTACTATTTGGCGCCATATTAGAAGCTTGGAGACACAAGATGTTTCATATTTTTCACTTTGTGCACTGTGAAATGGTTTTTGGAATTATAAATCCCCTTTAGTGAATATTTAATGCAATCTCCTATGAGAAAAGTTGCTTGATTTCAGTGCCTTTCCTGTCAACTTACATTGATGTGAGGACGGTAAATTTTTTCTCACCTGCTGAATCCTGATTGGTCAATTCAAATTTCCCGCGCGCCAGCCGTATGCAAGGTTGTTCTACTATAACAGTTAAATTCAAAATAATCATTGCAGGTGAGGCTATTGAGACCATGAATAGTCTTGTAGCCCACTAGCAAAGATAAATAAGACTTCCTTGACTAAAGACTAGACCACCTAAGTATTGCCTTTCTTCGTACGGAGAGTCCCTAGATGACATCGGGAGAGCGTATTTCGAGGCCCTGCGGCGGACTCTTTGAAGGGCGTCAATGTTCTGCTGTAAATAGGGTGACCAGAGAGGGATTTAGTGTAACCAAGACCTTGTACAGACGAGACAAGACTTCCTTGTTCCCCGGACGGACATTTTTTCAGGAAACCCACAATCTTGTTAGCGTTGGAAATTCCCTTTTTTTTCGCATTTTGCCCCTCCCCACCCCTGTGCAATGTTGACAAAACACTTTGATCTAACGCTAGTCCAGTCCCTGGACTCTCCTTTCTTCCCGCCCCTATATAGGGGCTGAACCCGGGCGGACGAAAGAAGAGTCCAGGATAACTTGCATGCGCATGCTCAGAATGCCGCCATTTTTTCCCCCCAAATCGGGAGAAAAACCATATTTGGAAGAACTTTCCAGATTTCGCTTGTGGCGCGATTTTCTGAATAACAATATAAAAGCAACAATTTCTGCATTCAGATTGGTTAAAAACATGTCAATTAAACCTACACCAGTGGAATTTCACCAGTGCCACGGTAAACCACAGTCGATTTGTTTTTTTACCACAATAATATCAAAGATAACGAAAGAAATCTTTGCTAAGATTTGTTGACAATTGAAAACACCGACTCGGGCTTGAAGTGCACGCGCTGCATTATGCAAATGAGCTACTTGTACGCGTCAGACTTTCCTTTCAAAAACTTTTGCAAACTCGCTCAACATGCAGAAAGGATACGAAAAAAATGTTTGGGAAAAGAGTAATGACGCGTACTCGTTCTTGATAAGAGTACAGACCATGATAAAATTTTATGTTTTTATGTTTTGTACCACAACATCAACGTCAAAGAACTTGATGTATTTTTGTTCAGAGCGCGAGCTGAAAAAGGCATTGCGCGACACATTGACGCAAGCGGCGTGGTTGGGACCTGGTAATTTTTGATTGGTTCGTTCTGAGCATGCGCATGCAAGTTATCCTGGACTCTTCTTTCGCCCGCCCGGGTTCAGCCCCTATAGACGGCGGGGCGGCGGGAAGAAAGGAGAGTTCAGGGACTGGACTAATCTAACGCAAGTTTGCATTTGACTGTTTTCCAACATTGAAAGGGGGAATGGGGGTGCTGGCACTTATTCAATAGGAATTACGGTTATGAGTTCATCTTTTTGCCATTTTTCAACACAATTTGTCCGCGGTTGTAGTTCCAGCACAATTCCAAGAATAAGAGTATGGTCTATTCTGGATGAGCTTCATCGTCTGTGAGCATCTGGGCTCGAGAATTCTGAAAGCTATTCCAACGCTTTTGTCCTCCTCCCTTACCAGATGTAGCTCGTATTTATTTTTGCATGTATTTGTTGTGAAGGTGAGTCTTGAGGTAACAAAATGACGAATGTGTAACAATAACAAAGAACACCAAATCTAAAGTGGTGGAATGTCTTCAGTCGAGATATGATGAGTGACATGTCGCCAGATTACGTTTTTCTATCCCCTTTCGTAGCCCTGTTTCTCGGAATAATACAACCAGTATTCTATATTTTGTAAATGTTGTTCTTATGAGAACGTGTCCAATTAATTGCTGGTTTTCAGTGTCACGCCAGTCAAAATAAATCGAAATAAATATATCAAAACCGTTCAGTAGATAAAGTCCAGAATCTGGGGAAAAAAGAATGTAAATATACAAAGCCCCTCGCTAAGATTCAGGTCACAGCAATTTTATTCTTAGCAAGATTTGCGGAGTAATGTTTTACTTAAATTTATAGAGAGTCTGCGTGGAGACGCAACACCGGAGCCCATCAGAAGCATGGGCTCCAACATTGCGGCCGGAAACCAACAGAAACATCCATCACTGAGTTTGACTACAAAAGCGTTAATTTATCTCTCGAGGAACTCAACAACATTGAAACGATACTTTTTTCTAATATATGAACTATTCAGATAGCCAAATTCCCCGAGTAAAGTCACTTTTTTAACCAACATGACAGCTCTCTCGGCCGTCATGTAACTGCCCCGTCACGCAAGAGCTTAGAAATTCAAGCATCGACTATCACAAAACCAAGGACCCAGTCTGAGCGAAAAATTTGTATGAATACCAGGGCGCAGAAAAGAATGGGCGGTGAAACGCCACCTCTTGAGCGATGTGTGATGCGGAGAGAGACTGGGCACGAGTGAAAAAAAAAAAAAACAAAGATAGCGGCTCATGGCGGTGAGACAGAAGATCCGGGCGAGTTGGAAGATCTGCAAATGATCCTTAGTCTCGCAGACGATGCAGATGAAGAATTTATGGAAGATCTAATGCTCAAAGAGGCCGAACCTTTTGAAGTAAAGGAAGTCACATCTGTTCTTCAGAGGTTATCATCGAGCTATGAAGAACGTGAATCAAGGTTCGCTTTTGAAATACTGTCCAAAATTGACATTGATAGTGCCGCTGTAGATAGGCTGGGAACATTTGTTAGAGAGCTGAATGATGTCGTCCTTATTTGCTATAAATCTGTTGACAAGGTTAAGAGCCAGCAATTAAAAATGGTGACGTTGGAGAAAGCATTTACCAGGCACAGCCGGATTTGATAGGCATTCGAAGCTTTTCGAGGCATGGCAACATCTTGTTGGAGTGCCACCATCCAACGACAAAGAAAGTAATGTTGTATTCCAACATATTCTGCAGCACATCTGGAGTTATGCAATCCTTCGCCGTTCGAATAGCAAGCCAGTGAGTGTCGATCATGTAGAATCACAGAAAGACAAGGCTCCAGATGAGGTTGAAAGAGTTGCAATTAGACAACATGCTGGTTGGGCCATCAAGAGAGCTAGGGACACAATTCTGTCATCTCCGACTACAATCAGCATTAAACTTTCATGTAATGATAGCACACATGTTGTGGTCAGCAAAGAATATTTACTGAAGCTAATTGACCGCCTTGGAAAAGATGAGCTGCAGGAACCAGGCAAATTCATGTTTATGCCATTTTCTCAAACTGATGATTTTTTTATAACACTCCACAAGGAAACTGAGGTTCTTTTGAAGCAGGAAAGTATTTTGAAACAAACTGAAAAAGATGCAGTAATTTGGGCCCTTAAGCAGCTTTCCACCAGTGCAATTTTGCGTTCGAAATGGGAAAGCTTACTTGGCAAAGCCAGTGGATATGCAAAAGCAGCTCATGTGATACTTCTCCAACGAATTGTCACCATGTTTCTGAAATCTACGCAACAGATAATTAGAGAGCAACTTCAATTAAAGCCTCAGAAGTCAAGCCAAAGCTTGCGGCAAAGTCTACCAAAGTCGACCAAAAACACAGCCACCAGTAAGACGATAACAGAGGGAGGAGAAAATGCCTCTAAAGCTCTAAATGCCATTCCAGGTATTGTTACAGAGCTTAGGAAAAATGCAAAAAATCCAGAAA
>JAHPZR010027761.1:75000-76915 GCA_019787425.1 Platygyra sinensis
TCTGACTGGCTCGAAAGTTACCACCCGCGGTAGGTGTTCTGATCGTACCGACTACTTTGGCCTAGAACTCGAAAAGGTCAGAAAAGGTCAGAATGAAATTTACGCAGTTGAAAGAGACTGAGCTGTTCTACACATAGCCAAGAATGTGAGCTTTCAGCTACTTTATGTCGTCGGGAATAAACATTTTTATTCTCGCGCGCCGACATGAAAAGTAACGAGTTTTGAAGAAGCGAGATTTGTTTCAAGCGAACTCGTTTCTGATTTTTGCATCTAAAACCCATTCTGTACTGCCCACAGCTTCAAAAGCTTATTGCATAGTTCTGCACACTAAAGGTAGGTTGAAATATTTCACTGTTCTCTCGCAGCAATCTCTTTTTCGCATCAGATTTCATACTATTTTTACCGCCATTTTCTTGAACAGTGTCACAATCGGGCGCTCTCAACCCAGTCTCTCTCCGCATCACACATCGCTCAAGAGGCGAGCTGGCGTTTCACCGCCCATTCTTTTCTGCGCCCTGATGAATACTAGATTTCAACCGCTCTTACACATCATGAAAGCAAGATCTCAGGAGGATCAATAGTTTTCTAGTTTGAATTTTAGTGACGTCATGTGAAAACCTCCAATAGGAAATCTCGACTCAACAACTCGTCTAATGATAATGATGTGTCAAGTGAGTAATCGAATCTCAATGTGGTAATCGTTTCCATCTTTAACCATCCTTGCTTCTGTATAGTTTATTAGTATTGGTGTTTTTTCATCATAGTTAACTGTTGTTGTCAAGTTTCCTTCTATTTAACTGAAAGGTAATATTGTGCTTGGTCACATACTTCAAATCAGTTTCCTTGACCAAGTTCCTTCGAATTAAACCCGGTGCACGTTTAACGACTTTTTCTATCGGTAAGTCGATTTGTCTTAACCTCGACATAACTTGCAGAGACCTAAATTCCTAAGTATTTCCTTGACTACATTTCTCAATTCCCTGATTTTCCAGCAGTAAAGCAAGGGGTTCAGCGTTGAATTCAAATAAAGCAGAGTGAATGTGAGAAAGTTAGTGACTAGTAGAGATTCACTCAGTTCAAGTAAGGTACCAACAATTAAAACCACACCAAGCGGAAGAAAGCAAAACATCATTGCTGTAAATACCCACAAAGCAGTGGACACTGTATTTTTGTATCGCGACAAGTTCAACGGTGGAATTCCATTCTGCTTACCTTGTGGGATAACCTGAGCTTGCATGTGATTTCGAAGAATAAGATAGATTCGCGCATAACAGTATATCGACGTTACCAGCCATAAGAACCACACTAAGGTGTTATAGGCAAGGAAAATTGTAAGGTGAGTGTGTTGCAACACGCAGCCTATCACTGAAATTAACATAAAGATTGGAACAAGCGAGCGAGCTCGCTTCATAGTTACAACTTGTCTATACCTGATGCCTAACAACAAAGCAAAAAGTCTGTCCACGCTGATTGCGATCAAAGTTGCAAGTGAAAAACTTGTTAACATCATGCTGATGGTGTACCACAGAATCTCAGCAACCCGGCAGAGTCTCCAGCGATGGTTGACGGCCGCCAAAAGAGAAACTACTGCCACTGGCTGCACAACAAGTCCAATGCAAAGGTCTGATATTGCCAAGCAACGAAGAAACAGTTTCGAAGGAAGATTAAGAGATGATTCTTTGTAGAGAGCAGCGAGAATCAACGCATTCCCGAGAGTTGCTGTTATGGATAATGCAACATTTATACCAGATATGATCAAGAATATAGTGGGAAGATGCGAAGAGTTGCGATGTACGGCCAAGCTTGCGTTACAAAGAAAGCCAGCTTGAAGTGAGTAATTCATGCTCTGCCTTCCCAACACAACCTTCGTCTATCTTCGTAAATAAAAAAGCTTGAAAAGTTTATAATCTCCTTG
>JAHPZR010027766.1:0-10261 GCA_019787425.1 Platygyra sinensis
GGTTAGTTTTGTTTTGCTTGCCGCTCTGCCGGCTTTTCTTACTTCTACATTCTTTTCCCTGGACACCTCCTCTAGATCTGCCAGTGGTATTGCATGCCACTGATCAGTGAACAATAGTTCTGTGGCAGACATAATTGTTTAATGTTCCTCAAACACGCATTTTTATATTGTGTGGGTTAGAAAAATTTTCTTGTTGCAATTTGTTGTGGCATGTTGCGGGCTAATAATTTTATTCACTGCTGTGACCAAAGAAACAATCTAATTTGGAAACAGTACTTTTTTTAATGCTAGGAAAACCTTTCTAACTACTACCCTAGGCCCCATCTAGTAATCTAGTAAACACCTTGAAGAATATCAAAGGTTTCAAATAAGTAGTATGAAGCTTTTCAATACAAGTAGACATACACAGTGCAAATTCTTACAACATGGCTTTATTAAGCCAACATTGATTGAAGACAAGGTTGGGAATGCTTGAATAACACAAACGTTTACAACATAATACATTATGTAGTTATCACTGTCTGGATCAAAGAATACTACTTTGGAATATGTAATTTTTATTTATCCTTTCTATGAGTAACTAATACTCTGTTGGAATGTTATCACCTATAAACCTTATTTTTTGAGGTTGCCCGGCTTGGCTTGTGGAATACATCAAAAATATATCCAGCAGCTTTCATACATGTTTTATTGACCCCTTTCAGTGCCAAAATACGGCACAACTCGTAAAAATACTCAGCGATACTACACAACAAAACGTCTAATAAGATGTATTTAATGCCTGCAGACTGGCTCTAAAATTACTTTAACACCATCCAGACAGCAAATACATTTTACAACAGAAATGTCATATGCTATAATCTAAGAATATTCACAAGAATATTTTCAACCTAAACTCGGCAGAAAAATAAAAATATTCAATTCAGCCTCGGCCAGAAAAACAATATTATTATTAGAAAAAAGAGTGCATTTGAAATAAGATTTGAAATAACCCTAAACCTAATACAGGCAGGAGGCCTATATTTAAGGAATACGTGTCCAAGAAAATAGAAGCGATTTTCCGTATAAAAGAAAAAAGCTCAGTAACGAGCAAAAGCTCCTTTTTAGATTATTTTGAAATTCGACCATAACGAACGCTTCAAACTCTTCTTTGTTTCCGTACGTAGAAAAACTAATCACACATGAATATAGAACAACAAAAACAACAGCGCATAAGGCCACATGTGACGAGCTGCAGCTCTCTAGCTGCCGGAAGATTTGTACTCCAACAAAAGCTTAGGTTTACATTGTTATGTATATTTTCCCGGGCTTATTTCTACTTCTATGGTATAGGGTACATCTTTTAAATTAAAATCTAACGGAAAAGATTCACCTTTCGAATCGTTAATGGCAGTCTGATTCGACATCGCTTGAACTGAACTGCAATTTAACCTCCTAAAAGCTTTCTCATTCGTATAAACACTCGCTACGTCCGCCATATTTCTTTAGGATGTATTTAAACCAATCAGCGTATTTGTATGAATGGGCCAATCAACGAGGATGTTAGGCAGCGTTGCCCAGGGTCTTCCCCCGACGATCCGCCATTTTGAAAATCGTCGAGGAGAAGGCCCTGGGGACGAGGTTGCTGTCCTACCGAAACGACACGATACTTAAAATAGCCTCTTTTATCGCAGCTAACAAGAATAAAGACAATGCTAAAGATGCTAATAGTAGTTAACTTGAGATTCCGAGTTCAATTTAACAAAGAAGAGCGTACAGTTTGTTCAGAATAACACAACAATCATACCTGGTGCACTGCCTCGTACCCAGGCGCGTTCTTCCGGATTCGAGAGCGACTGGGATTTAATTTTCGGGCTAGGTATCATGGGAAGGGCGAAGAGAAAGACGCGCCTGGCAGATTACGATTTCAAAATGGCGGAAAGTAATTTATGCAAAACTAAAGGGAAAGAAAAAGAATCATTTAGAGTGTTTTTTAGCGAACGGAAAGTTCACCAGCTTGTCCAGAAGGACAAAATTATGGCAAGCCAAGCATGACAAAAGTGGGTTGAGTTGAAAATCACCTATCGAGTCTCAGTGATCGATGTGTGAGAATGAGAAATCACTGTGCGAGATTGGAAAATCACTACGTGAGATTAGAAAATCACTGTATGAGAAATTAAAATTGCTATACGAGAATAAAAAGATGTCATGCGAGATCATAAGTACCAATCGAGAATGAAAAACTGCCATGCGAGATTGAAATTAACTGTTGAGAATGAAAAATCGTTGTGTGAGAAAAAGAAATCACCATTCGAGATTATCGATTGGTTTTTTCTGAGCCGGTGATGCATAACCAGTCAGCGGAGAGTATTTTGGCGGTCAGTATAAAACATGGACTGCGGACTACGGACTACGGACTACGGACTGGGTATAAAACACGAAGAAAGCTTCTACATTGAATAAATTCTCGCACGAACGTTTCAGTCATAAATAGAAGCTATCTGTATAAATTATAGAAGTCTCATTTCCCGAAAGTTCTCGCTCATACAGGTTTAACCATGCTCAAGAGAAAATGATAGGATTTTCTCTTGCCATACTCGATTGCCGAAAAAGAAATAGAAGACACTGAAAGTCACAAAATTGACGAGCTGTATGAATTTTCGAATGATTGAAGCCATGATTAAATGTTTTGAAAGATCAACAGTCGAGAGAATTGAGGAGAATTCGAACGACACGTCCCGCTGTTCATTTGTTCGATCATGTATTAAATAAACACACATACATACGGCCACGGCGAAATGAGGAACAAAAAGTTGATAAATAGAAGAAACGACATTACACAAGGATAGCAGCTCTGCACGCTTAATATCGCCTTGGAAAAGGAAGGGAAAAAAACGAAAAATAAATTTCTTACAACACAGGGCATTCGTATTTGGTCACCCACCCAAGTACTATCCCCGCCGAACGGGGCTTAACTTTGTTGAGCAGACGAAACATGTTGCTGTCCTTGTGGTATAGTGACTCCACGGTGGAAGCATTTTTTTAAAATTTCTAAGACGAGAAAAGGTATCAAAAAGAGAAAAAATATATCTGATACTGCATGGCTGGGAAAGTAGAGAATAAAAAGTTAGAGGAATATGCTTTGGTGATCGGACATGCGGCACTTTCGAAATAATTGCCTCGGTCTCTCGGACGAAGATAATTCGGTCTCACGGACCGATAACTTTGTGAATGTGAATGTTTTCAACAGCGTTACATCTCCTCATGTACTGTCTTACCGGAAATCGAAACTTTGCAAGAAAAGAAGAATTAAAATATGAAACTATATATCGCAGCCCTCACCTCCAATGCCGGCTATCTTGGGTGAGTCACTATACCACAAGGACAGCAACATGTTTCGTCTGCTCAACAAAGTTAAGCCCCGTTCGGCGGGGATAGTACTTGGGTGGGTGACCAAATACGAATTCCCTGTGTTGTAAGAAATTTATTTTTCGTTTTTTCCCCTTCCTTTTCCAAGGCGATATTAAGCGTGCAGAGCTGCTATCCTTGTGTAATGTCGTTTCTTCTATTTATCAACTTTTTGTTCCTCATTTCGCCGTGGCCGTATGTATGTGTGTTTATTTAATACATGATCGAACAAATGAACAGCGGGACGTGTCGTTCGAATTCTCCTCAATTCTCTCGACTGTTGATCTTTCAAAACATTTAATCATGGCTTCAATCATTCGAAAATTCATACAGCTCGTCAATTTTGTGACTTTCAGTGTCTTCTATTTCTTTTTCGGCAATCGAGTATGGCAAGAGAAAATCCTATCATTTTCTCTTGAGCATGGTTAAACCTGTATGAGCGAGAACTTTCGGGAAATGAGACTTCTATAATTTATACAGATAGCTTCTATTTATGACTGAAACGTTCGTGCGAGAATTTATTCAATGTAGAAGCTTTCTTCGTGTTTTATACCCAGTCCGTAGTCCGTAGTCCGTAGTCCGCAGTCCATGTTTTATACTGACCGCCAAAATACTCTCCGCTGACTGGTTATGCATCACCGGCTCAGAAAAAACCAATCGATAATCTCGAATGGTGATTTCTTTTTCTCACACAACGATTTTTCATTCTCAACAATTAATTTCAATCTCGCATGGCAGTTTTTCATTCTCGATTGGTACTTATGATCTCGCATGACATCTTTTTATTCTCGTATAGCAATTTTAATTTCTCATACAGTGATTTTCTAATCTCACGTAGTGATTTTCCAATCTCGCACAGTGATTTCTCATTCTCACACATCGATCACTGAGACTCGATAGGTGATTTTCAACTCAACCCACTTTTGTCATGCTTGGCTTGCCATACAAAATCCCTTGTCCACACAGTTCTTGTGAAAAGGACCCACATTTCTTTCGAAAGAAACGGCATTTCCGAGCATTTTCGAGTGGTAAACAAATGTACCTTCACGGACGTAAATGCACTTGTCACTGGAAACCCCCAGCCCGGGGAAACGTGGGGCATTAGACGGCTGAAGGAAAAAAAGGAAGAAATTTTAGGGAAAGTTTTAAAAAGTTTTAAAAAAAATTCATTTTTTTAAAAAAATTCATCGGCAACTTTATTTCTGAGGAATCACCTTAACTCACCTTCAGAATCCCCCCATTTTAAACAATCGACCATGTGCTTCGGACTAGAGTCTAGTCCCCGTCTAAAAGAAAAAAAAAATGTCTAAAGTGAACTATTCCCCCACCTCCTGGGGGCTGGTAAGTCATCTAAGCACTTACAAATCCCCACGTATGCCTCACGTTTCCCCGGGGTGGGGGGGGGGGGGGGGGTGTGGGGGTTTCCAGTGACAAGTGCAAAACTTTCAAGAGAACTTGGCTCAGAAGAAGGCTTTACGCCAAAGAAACCATTAATATACTTAATGATTTTTTTTTAAGTAGAAGCGAAAAGGTGAGACAAATTCTTGTGTTTTTTTATATACATTTCCCCTATTGTGTAACGAACGAGAAGCTTTGCTATAATGTTTTGGAAGAATCTGTATCTGCAAAATAAAGGCTGCATGTTAAGGTCGTTTTGTCATGTAAGTGACGCCAATGTGGGTCGTTACCAAATATTTGATTCACTGCAGAGCTTGCCCTGGGGTGGTTTTGTCCCGGTGCACCGGTTCACAAGTGAATAACCGTTGTTCTGTCTTGGTTTAGGAGTCATTGGTTAGTAGACTGCGAGGAGTCTCTTTCTTTTCCTAGCGTATTCCTTGCGTTTATTAGAGCTATCGAGTAGCAAGCGGCGAGCGGCGAAGGCATTCCCTCCTCGTTTCTTTCCCTAATTTGCATAATATTAACTGAGGTCCGCGCACGGAGGATTTCAGGAACAAAAACCGACTACTCGTAGTCTATTGGTTAGCTGTTGGGTATTGTTTGGTCCTTTGTCCGCGCACGGAGGATTTCAGGAACAAAAACCGACTACTCGTAGTCTATTGGTTAGCTGTTGGGTATTGTTTGGTCCTTTGTATCGGCTCTTGTGAACTCGTACACGAGGACAGAACCCCTGGGGTCATCTACAATGTAGAAGCAAACTTTTAAGTACAATAGGCTCAGCTAACAATTTGGATGTTACCTCGGTATATGACAAAAAATGAAAGCATGAAGCATCAAATTCGCAATATTATAGAACCATGAGGCAGAAATACCCACTTGTCTATTTAGGGCTAAACTACAGAATACAGGGCCACTTTTAATTATCCACCAAACGAGCCGGATCGTTTTGGCTCATTTGCTCCTTTCTCATCTACTGGCGAGCCATACAAGCCACTAAATACATAGACCTAGGACATAACGCATCAAGCCACTAAATGTATGGACCTAGGACTTGACACATACATAGATTATACCTTGTTTTTCAATCCACTGCCAAGCCAAACGAGCCACTAGATTATTCCTCGTTCTTTCATCCACTGCCGAGCCAAACTAGCCACTAAAGTATTTACCTTCAAAAGTGGCCCTGTATTGTGAGGTTGCTCCCTATTTAGTTTCAGCACACTCGTTAGAGATATCAGGTCATAATTTAGATTTCTTAAGTAGCTAAAACAAGCTTCTGTTTGTTCATCTTCCTCTTGCAGGAGGGTTACAATAAAGTTAGGATGACAAGTGGTTCCTTCTCTATGGAGTGTTTTGCTAAAAAAGACAGGGGGGCTGTCCAGTTTTTGTGCCTTGTTTTGTACCAGGCCAGAAAGTTAAAACCTTAGAGTAAAGGAAGCAGTGCTTGTGTTGTCCAGCTAAATCCATGCAAGCTTCAACTATTGGTACACCAGCCCAACCTCTTTCCAGACACATGCATTTTTTTGAAATGTACAAGTAACTTTAAAACAGGGGTTTTCCTTACCCTATGCTATTTACAAATTTGCATTGTTCTAGCCTCCAAATAATCATTTTAAGTATGGTGCTACTGCTCTTGGCATTGTAGCTCAAACCATTCCAAACTAAAAGAAACAGAACTTAATCAAACCATGGAATATGTTTGTGTTATCCAGCAATTAAACTGGCGATCAATTTAATAATACCTTAATTTACAATTGTAATTTACTGGTGCAGCTAGTTTTCAGACTATAAAACAATGTCTACACTAACTTGTAAAGTACACTTGTAAATTTTTTTTTTGGAATTGGCCCCAGGATATTTATGTGAATATTGACAGCCCTGCTAAAGTGAACTTTAAATAATGTCCAACAAAATCAAACTTGATTGCTCTTCACTGGTAAAAAAGTTCAGTTCAGTTACCAGTCACTCGCTTCCATTAACCTTTGGATGCAGCCGAGGTAACATGAGGCTAAATTAATACATGAGCATTCCTAACTTACCATAGAATTTTGTATGTTATTTGTTATTTGTAAGCACAGTGACTAAAACATGATCTGTCACTTGTGCATACAGTGTACATCCCCATATTTGGAGATGAAAACTCAAACAAACAAGACTGGAGGCTGAGAGGTGGACACACCTCTGGCAGTAACTGCTGTGGCCCTCTTTATTGCTACATGCAATGGGATAGATTCAGGGTTTTAGAACTATGAGCACTTACTGGGGAGGCATATTTGACCATGTTTTTTAAAAACGCCCAGCCTGCGAGGCCTTTAGCATCACTTCTACTGTTTGCTAAGATTCTATTTTCTAGGCCTCAACCTAAACATAAAGTAAGAGGGTTGAAAAAGTGGCCTTATTAGTAGCATAAATTTTTTTTCCAAGCTATGGCTCTCGGCTTCCCTATATCTCTACTGTTCTCATTATATAGCGACGTGTTGACATGCCTGTGCAAGGTCGGATAACGTGTCCTAATATTGTTATAACTACAAGCTGGAAGTGGTCTCCCGATTTTCCCAACCCATCAGGTAACCACAAACAGCCAGCGATGATCCAGCGAAAAGCCACTGCCCGGATGAATCTGTAAAAAAGTAAAAAATAAATACTATATTAACCGCAAACAATGGCTCTCAGGAATTCTCAATGCCATTCTTTTCTTCAGAGTAGCTGATTCGAAAATTCTAGCTGTCATCTGTCATACTTGGAAATTTTGGTTGGTAAGGTTATAAACCAGACAGTGATGGACCAG
The DNA here is from genome assembly GCA_019787425.1 of Platygyra sinensis. NCBI lineage: Eukaryota > Metazoa > Cnidaria > Anthozoa > Scleractinia > Merulinidae > Platygyra > Platygyra sinensis. Next base: position 7,574 of record JAHPZR010027766.1, read on the forward strand.
GATTATTGTTTACACTACAATTTGATTTTTTGACGTCCAGTTACATTTCAATTTAGCTACCAGATAAACTGAACTTAGAAAAAAACAAATCTGGACTGAAAAAGTAAAATCCGGGCTATACGTAGCCGAGGGAAAGTACAGTTGCAGAGCACTAATGTTAATTCGACTAACTGCAGAATGCCCAGCCACTTATTTGCATCTCATTGAATAAGATAGCATCTGTTGAAAGTGAAGAGTGATCATCGCAGTAAATTTTCCAATTTAAGCAATTGGAAAGAAGAAGCCTGAAAAAAATAGGCTTCAACGGATTCGAACCCGTGACCTCCGCGATACCGTGCTGATGATGTACCAAATGAGCAGAGCCACACATGGGAGCGAGGTCGATTTATTGAGTTCATATCTTAAGCTGCACTTTTGTGCTGCATTTCGCTTTAAGTAACCTTGATAGTCGAGAAACATATTTTGCAACATCAGCAGGGACATTAAACTATATTCCCATGGATCTTAAGTTGTTGTCCTCTTGGAGCTTCCATAAGCTTTTGAAATGTTAAGCGTGGAGCTAGAAGCCTACATTCTAATTCATTCAAGTCAAAAAATGAATGTTCTAGGGGGAATTGCATACTATTTACTGCAGCACCCAGGTTGAACTTTGGTCTTTTTTTAAATAATTATAACATGTTTTACAAAGCCTTCAACATTGCTCTCACTTTTTGTATTGAGCAGATATTTGGTGATGCTAGGATTAGATGCTCTGATTGATACAGTTGAAGATACACTGTGCTTATACCATAACTGGTCACAACAAGTGCAAATGTAAACTGGAACTTTGGATACAATATCTTGAAACTTTAAAATCAACTTATGTATGATTGATTGTTATTATAATTTGAAATAGTTGACTGCTCTGGTTTCTCATGACATTTCTGCTCATATTTCTTTAAAGACTTCTCTGGTTCCTTCTGACCTTTATCTTGTGTTTTTCTTCAAAGTCGAGTCTGTTGACCCGTCACTTCCGGTTTCCTTCTCATAAGTTCTTTCATATTTTTGTTTCGCTTTTGCCGAATGTTGTCATTCAGTTGTCGTTTTTTGCAACTCCCTGTGGTACTCATACTAGCCTGGTCTTCAAGTGTGTCTGCGTATTGGACAAGTGGAACTGATGAAACATAATGGTATTCACCCACATGGCCTAAATAAATAAGTCTTCGTTCACAAGGGAGGATTTACTGCTTGTACCACATTAAACTCGGCAAAACTAGGATTTGTCTCTACAATATGGATTTTGTAAATGAAATTTGTCTGCAACAGCTTGCATAATGAGTCCATCGGCCCATGTGCCTATTACTAAGATATTCCATCCAGCAGTTTTCTGTCTTGCTTCAATAAATCTCTCGGATTATCTTTCGTGTATTCAACATCAGACATTCGTATGTAAACATGACTGTTTGGATCTCCATATAACTGATGATAACACGCTCTAAAAAACAGTCACCTGAACCACCAACATCTAATGGCTGAAGTCCAAATTGATTTAATCAGGTACAGACGTTAAAATTGCTGGCCTGCTTTCATCCGAAATGCCACTTTCCACAAGAATATTGATAAGATCAGGCACAAAGTAATTTCTGGGTTGCTTTCATTGTGAAAAGGGCTTCCCAACACTTTTTGCAGGTGGTGGCTCTTTATTGCCACAAAAGGGGAAAGTCAACGCAAAAAATAGCAAAGTACCTGGCACAAAAAGGGAACAAATCATTATCACAGATTGATCGCCGGTAAGCCACTATATGTTTCTACGCCAACAAGTTTTTTAGGGAAGTACTTGTGAAACTTTTTTTTCTACTGCATCACCATGATCATACAAATGAAAAATACATCTGGGCATACTGTTTGCACCTTTCGAATTCTAAAATATCTACTGAAAAATAGTTGACATACCACAGTTTAAGATTAGCTGCTAAACTATTTAAACTGGATGAGCAAGGAGTAAACAGCCTAAGGTACCTCTTCAATTTTTCTCTAAGTTTCCTTCTTTTCATTATTTGGAGAACCTTTCTGACTGGTACTCTGGATGGTTCTCTTTCCCCTTGAACGTTGCTTGCCTTTAGGCCATTTGCCAATATTCCTGATAGTCAATCTCAATTTTGGTGATTCCGACAAATTCAAACGGACATTCAATTTGCTTACGGGCTCTAATTCAACATTTAAGCTCACATATTTGGAAAAAGGTTTCCACCACAGCTTTTAAAGAGGTTTCGCCAATCAAAATTTTGGTCTCCAAAGTGTTATGAGAAAATTCGCTGTTTCACAGTCATTTCTTTGGCCCCATTTCTTTGTTATTTGGAAAATTACAGAAAAACCAACAGTTACCTCTTTCCAGTTGACGACCAGGAACTTAATATTGACTTTCTACTTTGCCGACTTTTTTGTACCCCTGTACGTGTGCAAACACCCGACTTTCATTTAGTACACAATAGTTCGTTAGTGGTGCATTCAGGTTTCCTTTAAGATCTATCTTCCGTTCCCTCCGAACTTTTCTAGCTGAACTACTTTACACTAATGAAGTTTTATGAGTTTCCTTGAGAGTTAGCCAGCTGAACTTATTCCAGTAATGAAGTTCTATTCATGGCCGGTTAAGTTTTCCGCACTGTCGGTAACACCATTTGAGAATTTCTCATTAAGTATCTCATTTTT
>JAHPZR010027767.1:0-7500 GCA_019787425.1 Platygyra sinensis
TTTTATACTGTATATACTGTAATTTTACTGCGTAATTTTACTAAATTTTTTAAATTTAGTTTAATAATAATATTGTAATGCACTTTTGAGTATTTTTATAGAAAAAGTGCAATATAAGTATTAAATATTATTATAATTATCATAAAACAACATTATGCGAATTCTAACCACAGATATTACGACTATTAAGTAAATTATATCACAACTGTACTTTTCTGCACATTTTTGTTTACTTATTTGCAAACATATGTATGTAATTATACCGAACAAACATCATTTTTTACACTTTGCTACCATTTCCTCAGCAGATCACAGTAACATTCATACACTGTAATAACCTTGATGACATGATGATTTTAGATCTTGTTGCTGATGTCTATGAGACTGTGAATTTTAATTGATGGGAAGAAAAGGTAAACATGTGACCAGAACAGCGAAAGAAATAGCCAGAGATAAATTCCCAATTGGAAGTCTTGCCCAACGAAGGAAAGAGCTGAAAGAGGAATATTTAAACCAGTTTGAAATCTACAAATCTGAGAAAAAGAAAGTAAACAAATTGAAACAGAAGGTAAGCAATCCTATTGGGTTGAAACACATTTTGGGAAGTGGGAGCATTAAATGATTTCTGCTGTATTTATCAGTTTTGCTTGCCTTTTAAGTTTCTATGTTTGTCTTCTCAAAGGACAAACAAATCAATAAGGCTGAGGAAGTACTGTCATCAAAAGGTGTTCAGAACCCCTGTAGTGAGAAGAGAAAAGCTCTTAAAAGAAAGAGAAATCCAACTGCTATAAAGGAAGGCAACTCGGAAGAATACTCTGTACCAAAAGCTAAGAGGTGTTGTGAAAGACGGAAAAAAAGAAACGTTGGATGCCTGTAAAGTTATTCATGGTGGAGATTCTACGAACAAACAGCCAGCATTAGACGGTATTTGGTTGACCTTGATCAAAGACTCAAAACCAAGTACACTTAAAAATTATCTTGCCAATTCAAAGAAAATTGTGAAGCAAGTAATCCCCAAGATCGTAAAGGAAAGCATTGAAATTTTTGAACAAAGCATGGATAAGATTCGTTGTGTAAAAGTCTTGTATAGCAGTGGCTTAATAAGTAGAGAAAAGTACAAGAGTATTTGACTAAATCTTACAACTTCAATTGACACTGCCAACAAGAAATGCGTAATAAAGCTTGAAATTTATGGAAGGTACACGTTTACCTAAAATACTTCCCTATAATAAACTGGTGCAGTTTATCAAGGCAGTTGATATTGGGGATGTAAAGGACATGAAGTCTGACCTCTGTCATGATCTTGATGATGATAAGCAAGTATGTGGCACATATCGAGTATCAGATAATTTCTTGTTAGAACTTGCTGATATGTATGTATCCATTGACTAGTGTGATCCATTTCTAATGCATTTTGGAAGTGAAAAATACCATTTCAGGGTAGCAGTGGGTGCTGACAGGGCACCCTTTGGTAAAGATGATGAGGCCACAGCGTGGCTCATCTCATTTTTAAATGTTGGGCAGCAGATAACTAGTGAAAAGGAAAACTTCATTATCGCAGGTGCAAATTGTGGGGAAAGTCACATATCCATGATCAGATTTGCAAAAAAAGCTTGTTGCAGATATATCTCACATTGAAAAACAACAATATGTATTAGCTAAGAGCAAAGCCAATGCCAAATTCTCTTTTGATCTTGTGCCATCAGACATGAAATGGGGATCCACCTTTAGTGGAGAGCTACCTAACTCTGCTCACTATTTTTCCGCCTTTGGGAATGTGAGCAACGATGACAAAAGTTCTTTAGGTACTTTAGGTACATCTGCAAGTTGCATGTGGAAACCCTGGCTTTATGAAGAAAGGCTTAAGACAACAGCTAAGGTAGAACCAAAGAGAAGGGAATTGGAACAAACAAACCTAGCTACATCTACTAAGAGAAATAAACTGGATTTGAAATCCAGGCAGGAATACCCTCCCATTTTAGGTCCATTGATTGATAACATTTATGCTGAGCCATTACATAATGGTAACAACGCTTGGCAACAGTTACATGCACATATTCTTGCCCATAGCAATGGTAAAAGTTCTATTCCAAGTTCATGCACTGATCCATTTGAATTTCCAGAATGTGCATTAGCTTTGTATTTGGCCAGCCTGAAAACAACTGGGGTAACTCGTTTGTACAGTAATGTACCACCCTAACAGAAGTTACTTCTTTCACTCTTTCCAAAATGACCTTGTTGAAAGCACAAACACTTGCCTTCTCATGGCTTAGCTCATCAGAAACTACAACATACGACTGGTGATTTAACTCTCCATCATCAGCTCCGTAGTACACCACAGCTGTGAAAAGTGTTACCATTTCATCGGACCAGTGGGCAGCCATAACCTCTCTTTGATGTTTTAACTGAAAGTGTTCAGAAAAATCTTCATGGATTATTACCTCCCCCTGCTCTAGGTTCTCTTTGAGGTGCTTCAATTCTTTAAATTGTCGTTGGATGTTGTATACATGTCTTTTAAGGCTTAAGTTGGCGCATGAGGTCTTCTTTAGCATCAGCTACTGTGCAGTTGATTAATTCTTTTCTAACTCAACCATCATCAGAAGTATTCCACTGGTAGTAGGATACTGTTTGATCCCCTGATATATCTTTAAAAAGATTGAAAGACACTTTTCATATCACCACACTTTGAACAGGCTCCATCAATACATGATGCTTCATCATGACTGCAAACAACACTATCCAAAAGGCTGTCACTGCAGTTTGGTATACTAGGGATCAACTTGGCTAGACCCAGAAGAATTAAGTCAATGGTTTTATGATATTTGCAGATGCAAACATCCTGGTAATGTGAAGTCATTGGGCTCACTTGAGCAGGTCTAAGTTAAGCAAACTTGAATTTGCCAATTTTGATGTCATTATCTTCCTTGAATACTTGGTAGGCTTCCTGGATGTTCAACAACAGCAGTTGTCTCTGTTTTTGAACCCTTCCACTTGGTGTCTTTACTGAAACAAAGTCTTTCTTTCCTGGACATATTCTACTGTTGTCATCTCTCATGAAAAATTCCTCTACTTTGTTTGCCTCTTCTTCCGTAAGAGCATCAGACCGCTTCTTCCTTTCAACACTATGAACCTGAACCTGAACCTGAACACTAGGGACTTTAAGATACAGGAACGCAGACGTCGCGAAAGAGAACCGGAAGTGAAATGGCACTTGAAAGCCTCACTGCGCACGACCACAAGTTAGATGTGCTGCGTTCTTGTGGGCAACGGAGGTGACTTGAAGGCTTTCCGCGTTGCTGATAAAACGTGAGTAAATTGGTGGTCTTTTTGGTTTCTACAGACCTTTTCATAAACAGTGCCTGTGTTATTTTGGATGTTTAAGAATCTCCTTGTTATTTTTGATTGACAAAGTCGGTTGGAAATACATAGAAGACAAAAATTATGCCATTTTGCCGAGATCTCGGTAATCGGGCCAGCCCAGCTTCTCATATGAACACATCGAAATTTATACGTAGGAAAGAGTGGCAAGGCAAGATCTTGCAAACCGAGCCAGCCATGAAAAGGCCCTAGCATCTGCTAAAATCGCTGAAATCTCATTAACACACAGCAGAATGGCTGGAAATATCAAGCAATCTCGGTAGAAACCTCTGTTCTGTGAATACTCATACATTGACTGATTTCAGTTTCAGTTGCTGATCTCCGTTAGAAATTCAGTGCAATTGCATTACACTTGGATCTAGCCAGGAATGGCTTCGAAGCGCAAGTGAGTTTTCAGCGATAAATTTGTTGAATACGTATTCCAAACGTCCCCAAGCAAGTTTCGTGTTGTATTCACTTTCATCGTATAAAACTTAGTTTTTAAACCTAGAGCTTCATTTGGTTAAGGAAGCCCAAGCCAAAAATTAAAACGTCCTTTATAACCTTACTGTAAGTAGGGACCAGGCATTTTACAGTGAAGACCATCTGAAAAACCAAAATAAAAGCCCTCTCTCTAAAAGCCTCGCAGCCTCGCAGCCTTCAGAATTTGACTCTTATTTATTTTTTGTATGTCTAAACTTGTTTTACTTGCCAAAGTTCTTTCCGCGTATTCCCCCGTCCCTCTTTAGTACAGAACTCACTATAGCTAAAACACTTGCTTGTTATTTTTCTAAATCGGCTCAACAGACCTGTGGCCGATGTGAAACTAGAATTAAATTGTACAATAAAATGTTTGTAAGTGATTTTTGTTTGAAAGAATGCCATATCATGGCTGAGGTTGCTTTTTGATTGCCATTGTGAGAATTTTCATTTGTGCAGGTACAATGGCAGCCGCATTTTACAACCAAACTAAGTTTACCATCTTTCTTCATTTGTTAAACTACTTTTACAACAAGCCACAGTCTCTTTTTGCTTTTGTTCTACGTGTACGGAGCAAGTGAGCACAATGTTACTCCCGCAACGAAAAGGCATTGAGCTCTAGCAACTCCATGGTCCAGTCTAAGATCAAATCTACAAGAGATTATCCCAGCAATGTTGGCCGACAGTTCGTTTCGAAAAGCTTGTTTCGCCGTAAAGCGTTTCTCCAGTGACTCCAGAGAAAATGATTCCGCATTCTTTCGCTTTTTTGTCTGCTTGTCTATTAAGTAAAAACAGTTGTTTTCAGAAGTGCCCGAGTCAACTTCTCATGCAACTACGCCAAGTGCCTTCATTTAGCTTAACTGAATGTTACAATGCCCAAAGGGACTGGGCTGAATAACAGACGCACACGTGCGAGATATCAGCGTGGACTGAGCAACAAGAAAGAATGCAAATTTGCATTTTCTTTTTGTGCCTTGAAAATGACAAGTTCAACAACCCGAGGTTTTAATTCTCAAAGAAATGCCGAGGAATACAAGATGAAACTTCTCGTTAGCGTGGTAAATATTTAGTCGTCCCTGTAGTCAGATTATTTCTCTCCAGCAAGTATAATGATATGGCAGACATGGTGAAGCTTGACCGTCCTTTGGTAAATATGCAAGATGTACACTGTAACTAGTGACATTACAAGCCAAGTAAACAGCTTTCCATATTGCCCCATTTGCCACGGCTGGTCTAGTGCTGCTGCGAATTCGAAGTTTCAATGGTAAAAAAAAACACGCAATCAATTTTCCCTTAAAAGCCACAAAATTAAGGAATTAGAATCCTATGGTCTAGTACACTGTTATGTCCTTAGTACGTTTGTATGACCATTATGTTCTGCAATTCTCTTTTTAATACTTTGCAGTTAGTATGTTCATACGGCCTTTACGTTCTTCGATTCTCTTTTACTGTGCAGTTAATTTCTTCGATTCTCTTTTACTGTGTAGTTAGTACGTTCGTACGGCTATTAATTTCTTTGATTCTCTATTACTGTGTAGTTAGTACGTTCGTACGGCTATTAATTTCTTTGCTTCTCTTTTACTGTGTAGTTATTACGTTTGTACAGCTTTTAATTTCTTCGATTCTCTCTTACTGTGCAGTTAGTACGTTCGTACGGCTATTAATTTCTTTGATTCTCTTTTACTGTGCAGTCAGTACGTTCATACGGCCCTTATTCCTCAATTCTTTTTTTGCTGTAGAGTTAGCAGTACGGCCCTTATTTTCTTCAATGGTCCTATATGGAGTTAGTTAATTACATAAAGACCGATGTAGTATATGTTAGGCTTAGTTCAGGAATTTTTTTTACAAAATTAAAGACCACTTAAGACACACAGCTAGAAGGGAATCTTCTCGTAAAGAAAAAAACGAGAACCACTTGAAACATGCAGCTAGAAGGGATATCCTTTAGTACTGAGAGTACCTGTACTAATAGAAAAAAAATGAGAACGTCGCTCCTAAAGTGGGCATCATATGCAAAATTTACAAATTTTACGATTTTTCACTACCTTCACGATTTTTCAATAAGTCATTGTGAAATTTGCGATTTTTTGCACTTCTTTGTAATGCAAACTCCACCTACTAGTGCCCACGTGCAGATTTTACAAAATTTGCGATTTTTTCAAGCTTAACATAACACAAAAGGACCGCCAAAGACGACAAGCATGTTTATGTTCTCTCTGGAATGATTTAGCGGGATGAAAATATGTTATTACCGCATACATGTAACACACAGAATAAGATAATGAGCTGTATGTTTCTCTCGTTCTAAGGCGTTTGTTGTTGACCGAGTATCATATTAAAAACGGGTTAAGGGGAAAGTGAGTGGAATGATATGAAATTAACATAACGCAAGCAAAACATAACATGAGATAAGCGTTTCTTGTTGCTGGAGTATTTATTCCACCTTCCACTAAGCATGGGTGTCTATAGAAAGATAAAGCGACAGGAGAATATTCCATTCCACTGAACACACCTTTTATTAACCATGTAGCGAGGCACTCATTCAAGCTTCTTATTCTAAAACACTATCAGCAATATTTTAGCGTACGCCTGTCTTTGGGATTAAAAAGCGTGCCTGGAAAATATTCCACCATTCTACAGACACATGGTGTATTAAAGCCAGTGTCAGGAAAAGTCACAACCGATGTGAGATTAATGAAACACAAGAATGGACAACATACTGTCAGGGTTCGTTCTCTAAGCGTTCGTTCTATGGAGAATAAAATGAGTATCGAAAGCATACTTTGGACAAGTATTTCCAAGCCTTCGTCACAGACGCAACCTATCGCGGGTTACTCATTTACTGTACCGTACTCAAAGGGTGATATTCAGTTGGCTTGTATCAAGGGACTCAAGAATCGAACATTCGAAGCATACACCAGTCTAAAGCGTCTTATTCGAAAGTGCTTTCAGCTATGTTTAATATTAGCGTACGCCAATCTTTGGCGGAGGAAAAATATTCCACCATTCTACAAACTCGTCGCAAAAGGAAAAAGATTGTCCTAAAACTACTCTAATCTGGGTATTCTGAAGTTTAGCCCTAATCTTAAAGCGAGCTTCGGGAAAGGTCACAAAAGAGTAATTCATTTTAGTAAAATTCAACTAGTGGTCTATTGTCAATGGTGCGTTGTGATTGGTTGAGCTACTAGTAGGCTATTTGTTATAGCCCACTAGTAGCGAAAAGCGCCGGCTTGAAAACCAAAACAATTGCGGCTGAATCACTTTAACTGGTGATACAAACTGTCAGCGTCATCCTTTTCCAAGTGAACGCATTTTGATTTGGCTGTCGCTCCATCTATATCTCACCAATTGACTATGCACTTCTCGCTCATTTTGCCTTTTGAGAACATTTGACCCTCAGTAACCGATGACAAATAAAGGACCTGTATAAATATTTGTATTTCTTCCCTTATTTACCCGCCCTCAGTACTATCGTACCAAATTCATGACAGTTAGATGGAATCAAACTTGCCCAAGCAGGGCTGTGTGCACCCTATTGTTTGCTTCAAAAAGGAATGCAAAACAAAACGGTCCAAAATGTGTTCCCCGATCACTAATTCGGTGACCATATGTTCCATTTTCAGAAAGAAACTCGGAACAAAACAGTCCTAAATGGCCATTGTT
>JAHPZR010027767.1:17500-47500 GCA_019787425.1 Platygyra sinensis
CAAAATTTTCAACAGATGTACCCACCTTGTTTCTGCAGCTGAGAATGAAGAAAACCATGTAGGATTACCCAACTGACGAATCATACCAAACAAGTCTTTCTTGCATCTTTCAAAGTATGGTGGTGATCCTCTCAGATTCTTTAATACCCTAAACCCTTCATCAACTTGAATTAGTTTATTTACATGGTAGTTACTAAAACCCGGAATGACCCATGACGATCCACAACGACCCACAACGATCCACAACAACCCACAACGATCCACAACGACCCACAACGATCTTCAAATGACTGACCACAACCCAGAGCGACCCACAACGATCCACCACGACCCACAATGATCCCACAACGACCCACAACGATCCACAACGACCCACAACGATCTTCAAATGACTGAGGGCGATCTCAAAACGACCCAGAACGATCCCACAACAAAAGAAACCACCCAAGAGGACTAATACCAAGTATTCATAGCTTTAACCTCATTCTTAAGGCCTCAAAAACTTAACGTTTGAATTTTTTTTTCAAAACAATTGAAAAGCATACTGAATAGCAAACATAATGACTCACAACTACCCAGAATACCTTTGATAGTCCAGTAACACATTGACATTCCTAAGGTTGTATTTATTGTCAAAAATAGGACAAAATAAATGAGCAAATGCAGCTTTTTGCGAGAAAGAATCTCCATTCAGAGACACATGTATAAGTCCGATCGATGTCTCTTCGGCCGGCCATCAAATAAAGATATGTATAAGTCACATGAAAAGTTTCATCAGCTTTGTTCCCCGTAAACACCCATCTACATTCATGCCCGCGACGCGCTATACTTTCGCAGCCGCTCGGGCCGGAGTCACGCAATGCTCCCTGTCCCAAGAGACTAAGCGAACTGGGATTGCAGTGTTATGACAATGACCATCAAGTTTCATCAGCTTTGTTCTCTGTAAACATTCACCTTGAGGCCACTTAGGGTGATTTTTGTCTACATTCGTCCCGCAATGCGCTGTTAGCCTGTGTAGCAAATGTTTCCGTGACCGCGCAAAGGAGTTTTTTCGCCTCACACGCAGGCGAAAAAATTCCTTTGCTCGATCCAATTTCCAATATTTCAATTTTCCAATATTGCGCGATCCAATATTTTTTCCCTTTACAGGCAGAGACCTCATGTATATACCCACCACGAGTCCCCTGTACGTAATTGAATGGTACGTTGATGTTATTTAATGGTGCATTGAATAATTAAACGTGGTTTACATAGTTGGGGACTCGTGGTGGGTATATACATGAGACCTTTTCCCTCAAGACTTAAGATCAGGCTCTCTACATTTCATAACACGAAATAAAAGCATAGAACACCACATACTAATCCTTTAATTTACTCCATGAATTAACATATTCAAACATGACCTTACTGAATCAATAAAGATATTCCACCACTGAAAATCGATAGAAAACAATGCACAGTTCTGAATGTGTTTCATTATGATCGAAGAGAAAAAGGTTGATGTTATTGCCAGAAAATGTGAAGTTCACTGACTTCGACTCTGAACATTCAGGCACAAGTGTCTCTTCTGGTTGACATCAATATCAATCAATACTAACAACTTGAAAACGATAACCTAACATGTCTCTAAATGTAGTTCATTATCGAACAGACAAAGCTTAATGTTACTACTAAAACAAGTGAAGTTCACGCACTTCGACTCTGAACATTAAGGCACAAGTGCCTCTTCTGGTTAACATCAATATCAATCATTATCTTTTTTTCGGCTCGTGAGCGGGCGGAATTCAACAAATCCTGCAATCTGATTGGTTCCTGGAGCGGGCGGAATTCTGTCATACGGACCGCTACAGCGGGCGGAATCCATCGAGTTGATCTATTTAGCGGTTATCGTCAATCTTTCGCCCTTTTTCACTTCCAAGCACGATTAATTAACGCAAGTTTACCTCTATTCACCTTTAGATGGCAAGGAAAGTTACTGTAAGTAAATTCAATTGAAGTTTTTGAAGTTCTGAGAGTTTGTTTGGTTTGTTGCTCGGCGCTGTAATGGCGCGTAATCCTGTGTGTCTCTCTGTACAATTTTAAGTAAAAACTGAGTCAATTTCAGTCGAGTTTCCCTCTCTAATCGTTGCGGTACTTCAGAGAATTGCTGTGGAGTACACTTAACGAATTTTCTCGTTATCTGCTACTCAATTTACGGTAGAAAAGTCTAATTCAGTCAAGTGATTCGCAATGATCGACAAAAACTGTTTTTGTAGTACAACTTCAAACTTTGAACAAAAATTCACACCTGGAAAACAATTTTGGAGACCTTAACTAGGGAACTAAATGCACTAACATAAAGTAGTTCGAAATAATTCTGTTCTTTAATACATCTTTCTTCGTATAGTATCTGATTTACTTGTTCTTCGCTCGTTAGATTTTTTGCGAATGGTTTGTAGACGGCGCGTAAGCCGATTCAATGGCAAAGTTACGTAAACAAACGCACGTGTAAGTCAGTTTTATACGGCAAGAAAAAAAAGATAAAAATGTTATTGGCCGGCTCAGGGTCGGTCCGTATAGGGAAAAACTGTGACCTCAGGCTTGAAAATGCTGCCCTCGGCCTGCGGCCTCGGGCAACATTTTCAAGACCTCGGTCACAGTTTTTCCCTATACGGACCTCCCAGCCGACCAATAACATATATATACTAACAACTTGAAAACGATAACCTAACATGTCTCTAAATGTAGTTTATTATGGAAGGGAAAACGTTTAATGTTATTACCAGAAAAGGTGAAGTTCACTGACTTCGACTCTGAACATTAAGGCACAAGTGTCTCTTCTGGTTGACATCAATATCAATCAATACTAACAACTTGAAAATGATAACCTAACATGTCTCCAAATGTAGTTCATTATCGAACAGAAAAAGCTTAATGTTACTACTAAAACAGGAGAAGTTCACAGACTTCGACTCTGAACATTAAGGCACAAGCTTCTCTTCCGGTTTACAAAGACAGTATCAATAAAACATATGTCTGAATGTATTTCAAACGGCACCAGATACCATCATTGTTCTTCGTCATATTCTACTTTTAACCCTTTTGCTTCCAGGTTCTCGCGGCTGCCATCAGGTAAGAACGTCAGTGTTTTACTTGGCACGGTTACAGCAGAAAATTTAAAATTCTGATCAAATTCTTTAAGGCACGTTGTTAGGAAATGGAGATACACATTCCCCGTATACTTCACAAGCTTTCCTGACTTGTCCGTTCGTTCACGTACTCCAAATGTCTTCACCAAGACAATATCAGCCTGCTGAAATGCAACTCTACATTGTTCAGACCTCTGCACACTTTTCAGACAACATTTGTTGTCCAGTCGGCTAACAAGTTCGAACTGCTTCCCAGAAATTCTGTCTGGATCCAGTAGTTCCAGGTTCCGAGTGTCCTTCTTCGGTTGTACCTAAGAAATGAGACAAATAAAGGAAAAGAAAAGACATTGAGACAAAGGGTAAGACACTTGATGATACGTGACTCAGTAGCTGATTATTAAGATTGTGTTCACCGACAGTATTTTGGAATTAATTATAGGGAATGTATTCAGGGAAGGTCACCAAAATGTTACGAATATCCGCTTAGCAATTCTACTTTCATTTTTACAGTTAAAGGATGATGTACTTTTTAATAAGTTATGTTTGTACAACAAAATAAGGTACATGCTTCACTGAAACACGTATTTTTCTCCAGTTCTAACGACCTGTATAAATAAGGTAACTTATCACAGAATCACACTTTAACTTATCTTTCAGTACCCTGGCATTTGTTTCACCTATGTTTTGCTCTTTGTACCTACTGACTTTCCATTCAGCTTCTTTGCCGACTTTAGAAATGACCAGCGGTGAAACAGCTACCTTCTTGCAAGCTGGTGGTGTTGTGTGCTCGCTAAATAGTTCTGGTTCCGGTAACTGCGCTCGTCTTTTCTTGGAAGGTGGAGTTGCCTTCAGACCAGCAGACTTCGGCTTGGCGTACGTATCGTAAGAGCATGCAATAAACCCTCTAAACGCTTCCAGATGTTGTGCCTGCCTTACCGGGCCCCATCTGTTCCACTTTACGGCATTGACTTGAAAATGGTCATAGCCGGGAGCAAGACGGTACTTCCCGAGGCCTTGTATTGCCCTCTCTTCTTCCAAGTAAAACTCCTCTGCCCATGTGAACAACTGGGCAGTAACGGCTGCGATCTCTTTGGGGAGGTCCTCTTCGGCCATTCTCTTCTGAAGCTTGTGTTTTAACTCGAGGCCATTCATGTAAAATCTGCCTTCAATGCCGAGATTTTCTCTTGCAGAAAGAACGAGGCAATCTTTGAACAGCTTAGGTCTGTTGCTTTTGAACCAATGGTGGAAACCTGGGGCTATTTCTTCCCATACCGGCTTCAAGCTGTCCAGTTTAGCATCAAAATTGCATTCGTCCTCTGCGTCTGCCAAACCATTCTGCATCTTGCGTCCCATATATATCAGACATCACCCTTGACTGGGAACGCTGGGTACACCCAAGAGTTTTGAGCTTGTGGACATCGCGCTTTTGCATGTGTTGAGTGCACCAGAGCCTTTTAGCTTCGTTGAAAACGTCACATAGTCCCTGAGATAGGGCTTTATCCAAGTCATGGCCGATCTTTTTAATTTTGAGCAGCTCTGGCTTCATGATGACAATCTCGCCTGCAAATCTTCGATAGCATTCTCTGGTTTTACGAAAATGCCAAAAGCTTGGCCCAGACTTTGGCTCAGACTTTGGTGATCACCTTCCACACTATTTTCAGTATTTTCATTGTTCATTGTCAGGTTTGTTTCTTCTCTCTAGCTATGTAAAGATAGACAATATATTCTATTTCAAAAACATGTGTGATTATACCTATTATCAGGGGCAACCAACGAGCAGTTAAAGTCAAGAGCCTACGAGAAACATTTGTAGGCTCCTTGTAATGTTTAAAGACTATCTTAAGAGATGTTTTTATCACTTAGACGAATTTAATCTGTTCGGATATGTTAGGTAAAATATGAAGTGTTGGAAAATTTTTGGGAATGGTATCTTCATTTCAGAAATTGCTAGCTGCACGGCACATTCTAGAAACTTCCGAAACGAATCATTTGCTCTTCCAAATTTTCTTGCAAATATGTCCTTTCCGAAAACGTAAGGGACTACTTTTGCCTTGTTGCGAGTCTTAGGCACGATTAAAAATGTCGCATCTTACATGCGCCAAATCGAATTGCCGAATTAAGTGCATGTAAAATGTGACGTCTAAATCAATTAAATGCGACATATTTCAATTCAATGCGAGTCAGTCAAATATACGACTGAAGTTTGACAGTTGATTTAAACGCCGTATTTTACATGTGCCGAATCAAATTCAAATTATGTCAATTTATGTTTGCTTGAATGGTCATTTAAAACACGTTGCTCTCGTTCAGCAATTTTATTCGGCAAAAATATGCGACGTTTAAATCAAATCAGCCGAACGTATTCATTCGAGTCGATTAGTATTTGATTCGGCGCATGTAAAATGCGAGGTTTAAACCCGGGGCCTTATAGGGGATGTTTTAGGGGCTGAAAATCTATTCAGATACACGATTCGAAAATGCGAGGGCCTGTGTGTTTGATTACTCAAAAAGTCTAGTTCACCTTGCTTCCAAACTGATTTTTACCAAAAATAATTGCTGGGTGCCCCTGCTTTTATGTAACAACAAAAAGCTGTCAGATCTGATTATTACAAAACTTAAGAATCTCCTTCAAAGGGGCACTGTCACGGTGTTTTTCTGCTATTTTTAATAAAGCTAGACTTAAACCATGATTAAGTATTATTGCTCACACAAGAAATGCACCTAAAACATCAATAGAAAGATACCAAGTAAAATACTGGAGGAAAGGGAAATTGTAATTCATTTTAAGCAATTTTTTCAAGCCCAAATGGCGAAACTTGAAAAATTCCACCTGAACTTTTCAAGTTTAGAGCTTGAGTTTATGTCGTTAGCATAGTGATATCACATCTTTTTCACCTTCTTTACACTGACATTGCTATTTTTAAGGAAATTCCCCATCTACTTGTAGCTTACCATTGCTGTAAATGTGTTTTTGCACTCTTGTATTTTTGAAGTGATTCTCGTGACAGTGTCCCTTAAAATCTTCCGCTTCTCAATAAGCGCTTCTGCACATTTACATGTTGCTGTCAAATTGTAACTTTGGCCGGGACTCAGAATGTTGATTATATCAGAAATATCGTTAAATTGACAACTGTAAAATTGGCGTTCCGCTATAAATGAATACTGATGGAAAACGATAGACCAGTTGCCATAATAATTATAGTCACTTACCGCGAACGAGATGGGATGTCAACAGGAAGCTGTGGCTTACTATCAGAATCTTTACAATCCTAAGGTAAGATATAGCAGAATAACTGCTTTTCAAAAAGATCTTTTTTTTTCACCAAGTACAGAGTACTGAAAAGGTCTCAGATAGAGCAAGTGTCTAGTCTAGGATATTTACTACTATAATGCATCTAAACATGGCCTGGGAACGGGGGAGGGGATCGATATAAAACTAAAAAATACAGATTGCCCTCTCTTTAAACCCTGGAGTGAAATAGTCGCTTTTAAAATTAGTCTCTTTCAATTGTTTCCCAACCTAAATTGGGTGAAACCTAACCTGCGAACGTAGGTGTAATTTCCGGCTCCAGTGAGTGTATCAGTGAGGATAGTACTGTTAAGCCGGAAATTACGTCTGAATTCAAAGGCTAGGTGAAACTACAAGTAGAAATTAACATTTTTCCATATCAGGACGTGAACATTTCAGCTATTATGCAACAGTTACTGGATGCCCCCAAAAGGCATTCCTTTAGCACTTAACGACCTTAGGGATAAGGCAGGTCGAGACTGTCTTTTACTGTGATTGACGATCAAGGGTCAATGGCCAAGGTATATGTCGATGGTGAGGGTAACATGAGGGTAAATTTATATTGGAGTGTTCAACTAGGGAGGTTGCATGGCCGAGTGGTTAGGGCGCCAGACTTGAAGTGTTCAAGTCCCGCTCTGACCAATAAGTGGTGTTGTTTTACGGTAGACCCCACTTCAATTCCTCAGAAATGCTTCTAAATAGCCAACTGATCTGCCTCCTGCCAGTTATCTTTGTTAGTTTTGATTTGAATTATTTGTTTCCGAAATGTCACTGATATGACCGAAGGTAAACAAGAACTTAAAACAACTTATAGCGTCGCTTTTTTAAATCCTTTGCGATCATATGATTTTCACTACATTTAATTTTCACCAGCTTTTAGCGAATAAACATCATAATTTGCACGCTTCGCAGTCAGCATGTCTGATTACATTCTTTGCATAGCATGGGTTTAGCGTGATTTGTAATCGGAGAATTTTGTTTCTCTCGAAGGAAAAAAAAAACCCCGGAAGGTTCATTGACCTTTCAAACGACTTACATATGTTCCAAGATGAAGCGCAGTGCACATTCCAAAGCAGTCCTTGATGATTCATTGATTACTGTAGACACCACATCCCTTCATATTATACTACATTATTGCACGATCGCTCTTATTTGTCACATACCGAAAGTGGACAATACAAGTTTCGTGATTTAAAGTCTGATCAGGACATCAAAGGTTGCGTGATTCAATGTCTGGCCGAGCGGAAGTCTGGTTCAGGTCACCGACACGGCAAAAAAAAAAAAAAAAAACGCTCGGCCCATGGCCGCCCAGTTAATAAAGGTCATTTATTTCGCGATGGCTATATGACCGGTAACCGGTCAAGGTGTTGAAAATACTAAATGACCGGCAGTCTGATATCAAACAAATTCTGAAATCGAAAAATTCTAGCTAATTGAAACCATTGTATGTCGATTAGGAAATGTCAACCGATCCTTAAATGATTTATAGATCTCAAGTCAAGCGCTTGGTTTATGCTGGGCTCAGAATACGAAACCATGTTTTGTGACACTCAGAATTATTCTTTTTCAGGTCGACTGCCGTTACTGTACTACTGGTCAACGTGTTAAAAACTCTAAATAACCACATTCCGAATTTTTTTTTTTAAAACTTATCAAATCAAAGAATTCCAGCTAATCCAAACCATCGCATATCGATTAGGAAAAGTCAAGCGATCCTGAAATGATTTAATTTTATAGGATCTCTAGTCCAGCACATTGTTTATGCTAGTCTCGGAGACACTTGTCATGCCTTACTTTGCATAACATTGTCACGAACATCTCTTGACTCGTGACACAGTACAACAGTAGAAATGGTGGAGAAATCCTACAAAACCAGTTGCTGTGATGGTTGATCTTTGACAGTTTGGATTGACTGGTATTCTTCGATTTGATAATTTTCTAAAAAAATATTGGACTGCCGGTCATTTAGAGTTTTTAAAACGTTGACCGGCAGTTGACCTGAAAAAATTCAAGTGCCACAAAACATGGTTTCGTATTCTGAGCCCAGCATAAGCCAAGCGCTCAGTGAAATCATTTCAGGATCGCTTGACATTTCCTTATCGACATATGATGGTTTGAATTAGCTAGAATTCTTCGATTTCGTAGTTTTTAAAAGAAAATATCAGACTTCCGGTCATTTAGTGTTTTTAACAGCGTGACCGGTTACCGCCCATATAGCCAACAGCGCATTTTTTTAACTCGAGTGAGCACAGCTTAATAGCAACCATATTTTGTTTGGTATAAACAGTTGCTGATGGTCCTCCAAAGATTTAATGCCACCAGCACGAGCGACCGCAAGAAAAAACCTCTGGTACAGAGTGGTTTCATTCACAACGTGCATCTCTCACTGCGATCAAATGGACCAGTACGTGAAGACATGACAGATCTGCTTTCAATTACATGCGCGGAAAAAATGACAGATCTGGTGAACGTAAATACTAAAAAAAATAAACTGACCTAAAACCAAGTACAACAACCTACAACCAGCTTCAGAATACTATTTTTATGATGTTGAGGCATTTTAGTGAAAATTTTTGCCCACCCGATAGGGACTTTGATAAATGCACATGCCACCAGAAATGTTGTCTTTTGCTGCGCTGGCTCCCATCAAAAGCAAACCCAATACCCCTGAAAAATAAGTCATTGTCTGCAACATGGGCCTATGGAAAACTAAAGAAATTGCGAAGGTAACCCCGTCGGGCTCCAAAATAATCAATACGAAGCGTTGAAGACCACTGTTGAAACTAAAGTTTGTGTTCTCACATGACTAATAAGCCCAACAAATTCATAAGACAATGGCTGACATGACCTGGGAAAAAACACGAAGAAATTGTTTACAAAGGAGCAGGGCCAAGATTCCTGAGGTTTCTCGAATAATACACAGACTACGTTTTCGAGGTCAGTGTTTTCGAGGTCTGTCTGAGGTCAAAGGAACCCAGGAAGATTAATTGCGTTCGTAGAACGCAGCCATAATGCGGTCTTGAGTCGAGTTTTACGGGAGTGACGTCATGGTAAGTTGCATCGAAGTTTTCACCGATTTGGCCACCCCGCAGCAGGGGCGAAAAGAATGACATGATACGCCAAACCATATGTTGTAGATTTGTGCTGTACATTTCCCTGGAGTGCGTTGTCCACGGATCTTCAGTTGGATGTTTACATTGTAGTCTGGAAGCTGTAAGTAGTCAATTTTCAAGTCTTTCTAACTGGATATCATGAGACTAAAAGACATCACTGCTAACATTTATCGATACCTTAGGGAGGTATGTATGACTTCTGTTGCGAAAATAGAGTTTGGCCCTGTTAGACGAAATCGCCTATCATCAGCAACAAACAACTACGTTGACGAAGCTCAACTTCAGCTGTGTTATTTTGCTTGTCTGCCTGAGCTTTGTGGTCGGAATCGTGTGGCTCGGAAGGCGACCATGATCTGTTTTCAGAAATTTGACTCACCGAGTGGTGTAGCTCGAAAATTTGCCATAATTTGTGGTCAGAAATCTAACTTGCCAAGCTGTGTAGCTCGGAAAGCGGCCATGATTTGTGGTCAGAAATTTAACTCACCGAGTGGTGTTGTTCTAAAAAAGCTGGCCATCATTTGTGGTCAGAAATTTAACTCACCGAGTTGGTTAGTTCGAAAATTGGTGATGATTTCTGTTCGCAAATCTAACTATCTGAGTTACTTAGCTCGGCATTTAGCCATGATTTCTGGTCAGAAATGCAACTATGCGGGTTATGTAGCTCGGAATTTAGCTGCGATTTTTCGTCAGATGGCTGGACAATTTGTTACTGAAAGTCATACAAGACTTCCTTTGAAGGTCTTGGTGAATAGTTTTCATTGCCTTGAATATGAAAAGGAATTAGCAGTGTGTGGATGTAGTGTTATCTGTAATGCTGAAGAAGACCCAAAAATAGAGATAACTGAAAAGAGTTATTGTTTATCTGTAATTGTAAGGCATTTAAAGAGAATCCGGTCTGTTACAAGAGAAAATCAGAGAAGAAAAAGGGATAGAGAACCTTCACGGATTCCTGTTCGCAAGGTTCTTAAAGTTTTGAAGAGAAAATTAGTCAGAAAGAAAAATCGAATTATTCTGAAAAATAGTGTTCCACACAATTCATTCATCAGATTTCTGTGTTGCAATTACAAGTATTTGTGCATGTGGCATGAACGTGAACATTTCTTCAGTAAATGTTTTTTTCTTTAAGAATTTGAAAATATGTCATGTAGATGTCACTTCGTACAACTCTAACAAACACCGAGAAGAGTACATGTATGTGTCACTGTCAGCGTTCAAATCACAGCGACATGTCAATTCAACAGTCATGTCTACTTTAAAAGGGGGTGTTTTTCCTGATGAGAATGTTAGAGGCACCTTGCCCTGGGATCATCTATCTGATAAACTTAAACACATCAGTTTAATGCCATATGATGTTGGTGGTAGTGGTGATTGTTTTTTCAGATCAGTTTCCCATCAGCTTTATGGAACTGCTGATTTACACTTTCAAATTCATTTGTCAGGAATAGCCCATTTAAATAATCACCCAGAGTTGTATGTTGAGAGTATTGTGGATGACACTTGGGAAAATTATGTAAAACAAATGTCAAATTCAGGCACATGGTGTGACAATGTAATTATTCAGGCAGTAGCAAACTCACACAACTGTGTGATTCATATTACTGAGTCTGACTTTAATAAACCTGATGTTACAATTATTTATCCTGCATCTACTACATATCATGAGAAAAAGCAAACAGTGATATTCATTGGATATATTAATTGGTTTCACTATGTGTCAACTGTGCCCCTCAGTAACTGTGGCAGTAGTAGTAGATTAGCATACTTGAAAAGAAAGTTATCTTGGTCGAAATATCATGGAGAGACAAGCCCTAAAAAGAAGAGAAATTCAGAACCTTCAGTGTTAAATGAGGCTAGGCAAATGAAACTAGCAAAGCAAGGAGAATACAATGCTAAAAAATGGGCTAAAGAGACTGACGAGGAAAAGAGAAAACGACTAGAAAAACAAAGAGAAAAACATACGAACAAAAGGGCTCAAGAGACAGACCAACAGAAACAAATAAGACTTGCTCAACAGAGAGCAAAATATGCTCAGAAAAGAGCTGAAGAGACAGAAGAGGAGAAAAAACTAAGACTAGCTAAGCAAAGAGAAAATATGGCAAAGAAAAGGGCTGAAGAGACAGACCAACAAAAAAATATTAGACTTGCTCAACGCAGAGAAAAACATACTAAGAAAGTGGCTGAAGAGGCAGAAGAGTTGAAAAAACTAAGACTTGCTAAACGAAGAGAAACTGATGCCACCCAAAAGGTACAAGAAAGTACTGAAGAAAAACAGGAAAGACTAGAAAAAAAGAAAAATAGTTTTAGAAATACGAACTCCCTGCAAACTAAGGATGCCACCAAAGACAACTTAGACATCCCATTAATGGAAAGAAAACAAGTACTTCAAAACATTGATTTGTTTCATAAATCTAATGAGTATATAGTTAAACAGTGCATAGTCTGTCTTGAAGCATGGCCTTTAAAACTTAGTTCATGTTCTGTTGCAACTCCTAAGTATCTTTGTTTGAGATGCAGCCATGATAAGAAACAGCCACAGAGGTTTTCCAAAGAAAACAATATG
The DNA here is from genome assembly GCA_019787425.1 of Platygyra sinensis. Taxonomy (NCBI): domain Eukaryota; kingdom Metazoa; phylum Cnidaria; class Anthozoa; order Scleractinia; family Merulinidae; genus Platygyra; species Platygyra sinensis. The sequence continues at coordinate 29,591 of JAHPZR010027767.1, forward strand.
ATTCCCTCTAAAGTACCCCCTGAACTTCAAGGGCTCACCCAAGTAGAAGAAATGCTCATTGCATGTGCCCTTCCTTTAATATCAGTTTATCTGAAACCCGGTAGACAAAGAGGATATTCAGGTCACTGTATCAATTTACCTCAGCATGTAGAGGAACTGGCAAGTTCTTTGCCAAGACTTCCTAGAGAGCTGTCAGTTATAGTTGTTAAAATTAAAAGCAAAGACAACAATTTTAAAGATCTATTAGTTAGAAGGCAAAAAGTAGCAAATGCATTGCTGTGGCTTATAAGCAATAATCCCTACTATAAATATGTGAAAATTAATCAGTGTTCTTTGAACTGTTTACCTAAGCATAGTATTCCATGTGATCTTATCTCAGTTGAAAGAGAAAGTCAAGACAGTCAATGTTCAGAACCTGACCTTGGTCCTCAAAATGAAGAAGACATTGTTTATAATGAAGAAACAGAAATGAATAGCTTTCTTCCCATTCCCCAGTGTGAGCAGCAAGAAATGCTAGCTATTCAGGAACAATTATCTTCAACCCATCACAATGTGGCCATGTCTTGGCCAAAAGTAGATACTGACCCATTAAATGAGTACAAAACTCCATTTCTTGCACCAATGGCTCTCCCAACTTTGTTTCCTGATGGTAAGGGTGACCCAACAAACCCATCTCTTTTCCAAGATGTACCACTTGGAGAAGCAATTAAGCATCTTTTAAACTATGCAGAAAACAAAGATGGTAAATGGACTTATCGCTTTGCCTCACACCCTGGATTTTCATACTGGGCTTTCAATATGATTGAGAGAAAGCGTATCCTGCAACAAACAGGAATATTTCTTAAACAAAATCCCGGTGAAGCACATCAGCACATGGCAACCAATAATAATAGTGATGTATTTCTTTCTAAAATATCACGCTATCTCAGTAATATTAGTGGATCAAATGCTTACTGGTTCAAAGCCAGAGAAAATTTAAAACAATCATTAGCCATGTTGGACCAACAACTTTCTTTTTTACATTTTCATCAGCTGATATGCATTGGCCTGAATTACATACACTCTTTGGTAGTCAAAATAATTGCACAGCTGAGCATAGGCGTCAGAATGTTATAAACAATCCTCATATTACTGATTGGTTTTTCACCCAACGCGTGGAAAATTTTATCAAGTTTTGGTTGTATAATTCACTAGATGCACAGTGGCACTGGTACAGATTTGAATACCAAGCAAGGGGAAGTATCCATTGTCATGGAGTTGCTAAACTGAAAAATGATCCAGGGCTATGTACACTGTCTGAAAAAGCTCTTAAAGGCTATTTAGCTGAGATATCAGTAAATGATGCAGACACAGCAGATTTATCAGAGCTAAATCAACAGATTTGTGATGGTAAAAAAGCTTCAGAGATTATTTGCCAGTATGTGGACTGGTTGGTATCCACACACCATCCAGAACCTCCAGACAATACTACTTGGATAAAACCATCAATTTCATCCTTGTCAAAAACATCACAAGGACATAGAGAATACTAATAATGATTACATTGATTTACTAAATACTGTCCAAAGACACACTCGCTGCAGTTCAAATTATTGTCTCCGAAAAAGACAAAATGATTCAGATCTTCAGTGTAGATTTAACTTTCCATTTGAACCTTGCCCATGTACAAAGCTTGATTTTGAGCCTATACATTCCAAAAAAGAACCTAACCAATACAGAGTGAAGATAGTAACAAAGAGAAATGACCCTAGACTAAACAATCACCAACGCCTTCAACTGCAGGGCTGGAGAGCTAACTGTGACATTCAGGTAGTCACTGATTATCATGCCTGTGTTGAATACCTTGCCAAGTATGCATCAAAAGGTGAGCCACGTTCTTCTGTTATGAAATCTGCATTCAATTCCATTGTCCATAATTGTGACATTCAAAGTAATCCAACAAAACTGATTAAAAAGGTAATAATGAAGTCACTAGGGCAAAGGGACTTTTCAGCGCAAGAGACCATGCATCATTTACTGTCACTAAAACTGGTCAGCTCATCATTCAATGTAATATCCATTAGTTTAAATGGATCTCGCAAAATAAAAACAAATTCTCCTGAAGGAGATGTGGCAACAAATGATTCACTTCTTGATGTTTATGCTAACTGTGCAGTGTGTGCTAAAGAAATTCCCAATATACTGAATTTTAATTTCATTTCTTTTGCTACAAAGTACAAACTTATCAATAAAAAACTTGCAGCTCAGGCACATAACGTTGTTAGGGTTCTTCCTGTATACTCTTCAAATAACAAAGGCCCAAATTTCTCCCTTTACTGTAAATATCAGCTGATCAGATATAAACCTTGGCAGACAACCCAAGAAAATGCTTGGGGTAATCAACCAGGTACTGATGAAATTTACATCACTCAGTGGAAAAACTTTTTACAAACCCCATACGCAAAGGAACATGTTCCTGACTGGCATGATAAGTTAGACACTGTTCAGAATTATAAGAAAGATGACACTGAAATTGAAAATACTACAGAAGAACTTCCTCAATGCGAGGAGTGGATGCTTTTAGCAGACCTTTATCCTAGATCATGTGCTCCAGATATTCAATCACAAAAGATTAGTAACTCAGATTACAATTGGTAAACTGACAGATTCAAATATCAAGAAAGTCAAATAAAACAAATGTCTTCGTGGATAAAAATCAACAGGGATGCATCAACTCAAGAAAGTTTGTTGCAGAGAGAAAATGTTGATATCAGTACTTTTAGTGAAATGCAGAAGCGTGCCTATGATATCATTAAGACTCATTCAGAGCAACCTCCAAAAAATTCCTTACTACTTATAATAATAGGTGATGGTGGTACAGGAAAAAGTTACCTTATAAGTGCAATTAAGAACCTCCTTCAACATTCATGTGCAGTAACTGCCACAACTGGTAAGGCTTCATACAGCATACATGGATGTACTATCCATTCGCTGTTGAAACTTCCTGTTGGTCCAAAAGGAAATAAAGACCTAAGTGGACAGAGCCTTGTTAGACTCCAACATGGGCTTAAAAACATTGATTATATTGTTATAGATGAATATTCCATGTTAGGCCAAAAAACGCTCGCCTGGGTTGATAAGCGGTGCAGACAAGCTATTGGTTTGACTGACCAACTCTTTGGTGGTATATCAATTATATTTGTTGGAGATCCCGGCCAATTACCACCTGTGGCAGATAAGCCTCTTTACCACTCAAAGCCTTCTAGTGCTTTACAAGAACAAGGTCAATTAGCATATTTCATGTTTACCACTGTTGTGAAATTGACATTAAACCATAGAGTACAAGGCCCCAGTCCAGAACAAATTATTTCCAGAGATCTATTAAGCAGATTACAAACAGGTGATTGTAATCAAGATGATTGGAAAACTCTTTTAACCCGACAACCAGCCATGGCAAATAATGAAATAGAATTTAAAGATGCAATTCGCCTATATTATAGTAATGAAGAAGTTGCAAAATACAACTTTGAAAAGTTACTAGCACTTCAGCAACCAATAGCAAAAATAAATGCACGACACTCAAGTGATACAGCTAAAAAGAAGAGTCCTGATGAAATGTCTGGATTGGAACCTGTAATTTTCCTTGTAAAAGGAGCACATGTCATGCTTACAATGAATTTGTGGACAGATGTTGGACTTTGCAATGGTGCAACTGGTATTATTGTAGACTTTATTTATGCTGACATTATGCTCCCCCCTGATTTACCAATCGCTGTTATTGTAAAATTTGATGACTGTGCAGGACCCTCACGTAGCAATGTCTTGCCAGGATGTGTACCTATATGTCCTATAACCATAATCTGTGATATATCAGAAGGTGTCCATGAAAGACAGCAGCTTCCTTTGAAGCTTGCTTGGGCAATAACAATACACAAAAGTCAAGGACTGACCCTATCAAAAGCATGGATTGACATTGGTAAAACTGAAAGAACCCCTGGAATTACATATGTTGCAGTCAGTAGAGTAAGAACTCTTTCATCTTCCATTACTGAACCAATGGCATTTGAAAGACTGACAAGCCTTAAAAAATCAGCAGGCATCCAGTTTAGGATTCAAGAAGAAAACCGACTAGACAAACTTTCTCAGAACATGTAACTGGTCTGATGAAATGTTCAAATTTCAAATTTACACTTTGCAAAGAAACTGGCATCAAGAATGTAGTATAAATGGGTATTGCTAAAACACAACACAATGCTCACAGTACAAAGCAGTTACAAAAACAAAACAATAGTAAATAACAACATTGACTTTCCTAACAGCCTATCATAACAACAACAACAAGGAAAAAAAAACAAAGAAAAAATCCAATACCAAAATAGTCTGTCAGACTTAAACATGTTTAAATTCTGCAATCGCAGCATTACATATGCAATTTCCATGCTTTCACTGCTTCTGCACAATAAATTTCCTATCAATAATTGGTAAGTTTAACAGTGTTTATTTCTAGGGAAGGTGTGGTAGATAAAAATAATACTATTCTTTTATTGTAATCAACCTTTTTTTATGTCTTTGCAGTTTAACACTAACTGAGAGATGGAGGAAACAAAACAAGACGTGGAAGGTGAGTAATGCCAAGTTAAACTTCTGTGATCTCTTGATAACAACTAATGCTAAACTTTGAAACCCTGGATGTCCACACTGGATGTCCACAATCTCTTGGAGTATATATAGATCAAAACTTAACTTGGAATGTACATATCGAATATATTTCCAAAAAAATTGCTTCCTGCATTGGCATCTTGAAGAGAAGCAGGTCTTTTGTTCCTTTCGAAACGCTCCTATGCATCTATAATGCTTTAGTTCAACCTCATTTTGATTACTGTAGTGTCGTACGGGGGAATTGCAATAAATCTCTTTCTATTAAACTACAAAAACTACAGAATCGCGCTGCTCGTATTTTGACCTCTTCTTCATATGATGCCAATGTGGATGATCTCTTTGTTAGACTTGGCTGGCAAAAACTTAATCTTCAACGAGAATTGAAAACAGCCACTATGGTCTATAAATCCCTGAATGGTCTCGCCCCCGATTATCTGAAATCAATGTTTATTGATCAGAGTGCAACATCTACCTATTCTCTTAGGAATTGTGAGGGCAAACTAGCTCTTCCACTCCCCCGCACCAATTTTCTAAAAAACAGTTTCAGCTATAGTGGTGCGGGTGCTGTGGAACAGCTTACCTTCCAATCTGCGGCAAGCACAAACGCTTGCTAGTTTTAAATCCGGTTGTAGGGGTTTCCTTTTTGATAATGATTAAATTAATCACACGGCATTCATGGAAAGCAGACACTTTATTATTGTTTTGTTTTGTTTTTTGTTTTTTTTTGTTTTTTTTAGATTTTACTAGTTGTAAATTAGTATCTAAGTATCTTAGGAATGTAATTAACGCTAGTTTAGTATTTACTTTAAGTCCTGATGTGTATAAATAAAGTTAAATAAATAAATAAATAAATAAATAAATGCAGTAATTAACATGTTTGTTTTTATTACTATTGATCTGGATATTACCTTAACTAATATAAGGTATGTCTATTTTCATTAAACAAATTCACAGATGTCACCTGCTACATCCACAATGTCTCTCCTATCAAGAAGTCTGGAACTACCAAATACTTCAATTAGGTTATACAGACAAAATCAGATGTACGTAATGGCGTCTGCTTTGCCGTAGATAAAAGGGAAACTCTTGATTCCTTGGCACAGCAACACTCACCAGTGAAGATACACAAGTACTCACTCAGCAACAAGTTTGGTAGGAAGGATATTGTTATCAATAAGAACACCTTGATAACGCCAACCACACTTGACTTCAAATATCAAGATCTAGATGATGTAACATCCATTGCATCGCTGTCACAAGTTACTGCAGGCCAACTTGTTAAAATCAAGGGACATGTTGCACACTTGTCACCAACAAAAACAGTTCTTCTTGACGCGGGACCAGTGAAAAAACAAGAAGCTTTTATCAATGATCCTTCTGGATACATCAAGCTTGTGCTATGGGGAAGTCATGCAGACAGTGTTTCAGAAGGCTCCACTCACCTTTTTGTTATCTTATGGTACCGACCCAGGCAAAAGTTTGAATTTTTTTCCCAATCTTTTTTCCTAATAATGTTTCTTAGTACTCCTAGTTTACAAAAATATCGATTTTGGGACAATTCGTGAAGGTGACATTGATCGGACTTATAAATGTGTCTCTGAATGGAAATTCTTTCTCGCGAAAAGCTGCATTTGCTCATTTATTTTGTCCTATTTTGACAATAATTACAACCTTAGGAATGTCAATGTGTTACCGGACTATCAAAGGTATTCTGGGTAGTTGTGAGTCGTTATGTTTGCTATTCAGTATGCTTTTCAATTGTTTTTAAAAAAATTCAAACATTAAGTTTTTGAGGCCTTAAGAATGAGGTTAAAGCTATGAATACTTGGTATTAGTCTTCTTGGGTGGTTTCTTTTGTTGTTGGATCGTTCTGGGTCGTTTTGAGATCGCCCTCAGTCATTTGAAGATCGTTGTGGCTCGTTGTGGGTTGCTCTGGGTCGTTGTGGATCGTTGTGGGTCGTGGTGGATCATTGTGGGTCGTTCCGGGTTTTAGTAACTATGTTATTTACATAATCACCTGATTTTAGATCACCAGCAGTATATTTCTTGCCCTTGGTTTTGCACTTTCTTTAAAGAGATACTTGCACTATTTTGAATTTGCTTAATTTGCAATTTCTTTAACTTGTAAAAGATATTAGGTACTGATTGGGCAACTCTTCTATCTTGACTTCTCAGTTCCCATTTGCACACTGTACTGTAATGCACAGGTATTGTCCTTTCCTTGTTGTCAGCTCTGGTTTGTCCACAGTAAATTGTAGGAAATGATAGGAATTCAGATTCTTTGTCCATAAATATACCTAAAGGTCTGTTTCCTTCACCTGGTGCAAAACTAATGATCTTTTCAACACTTTCAGTCATATCTGGCTCTTGTAATTAAGTATCTGTAACACCTGATGGGCGGTCCTCTTCTTCGCTCTATCCATCATCATCATCATCATCATCATCATCATCATCATCATCATCATTGTTTTTAGAATCCATAATGGGTTCACTGGTTAATAGCTTAGTGTTATTATCAGATTCTATAGGTTCATCACTGGAATAAGGTACATCTATTTGATTAGTAGTACTCAAATTTACAAACTGTTCCCAATCATTGCGTTCACTTAAAGTGCCACTGCGACGAAATTTTTCGAATTCCTTGTTTTTGCATTTTCTGAATCTTTAAGTGGTACTTACTCACCTGTCCAAGCCATTTTGTCCAACAAGCACGGGAAGATGTTTTTTTTATGGTTTTTTCCGAGAATTTTTCGTCCGCCATTATCAAATCATGTTCCTGCAACCCCATAAGGCCTTGCTGCTTTGACGTCATACTCCTAACACCAACTAGGCTCACATGGCGAATTTTGTTATAACATCTCTATGTAGTTCGCAGTTAACTGGCTTCGCAACGTGAATCTAGCGCTCTATTCGAATCGAATCATGCCCGATCGATGTGTAGTACACGGATGCAGCAATAGATCAGATATGAATGCAGGTATTTCTGCTCATTTAAGTCCTACGATTAAAAATTGAGCGAGATAAGTGGTTGAGATTCGTGCACACTCACCGCGCGAACTTCAACCCAAGCGGAAAGTTTGTGGCGGGTGTCAGTCCATTTCGCGGAGGAATGTTTTTCAAAAGCGTTTTACATAGAAGGTTGTCGTTGTCAGCTTATTCTTGGCTCAATTCCTACGATATGGAAGATCGAGCCAGAGAAACAAACGACAACACCGCAAGGTAAGCCTTGTTTAATTTTATCTAAGCTTCAGTATTGTGTCAGCCGTGAAGTTTTTTCAGTTTTTCGTAGAAGTATCCCATATGTTAAGTCCCAGACATCTCTGCGATTTGTAAATATATCGACACCATCAACAGTTTCAGCTCCATGTCTCATTGGTTATCTACAAAACGTAAGTTCCAACATGATTTCTTCAAAGGGATCGGAATACTTTTCATTCACGGTGCAGAAACATGATTCTTCGGTGAAAGCTGTATGCTTTTCGCCAAAAAAACACAAGCAACAAGTTGAGAGCAAGGCTGAAAGCTGCTCACCGTGCAAACTGACAAAATTCGTCCCTCATCCAAGCGAGAAAGATGTCATCTGGGTGAATAAAAATACGGAGATTGACGACGCACGAGACACGGAGGTCAATTTTTCATTCCGAAAAATTGAAAATGAAACAGCTGCAATAACTACGACAAAAGATGTTGCTGAAATCAAAGTAAACCAAATCGTTACCATCCGTGGCCTTTTACTGTTTGGAGACAAGAAACCAGAACAAGTACCAAGTAGACCAAACCTCACGAAACTAGAAACTTCTTTAGTTGATGACCACGGCTCAATACCTGTGACGTTGTGGAACGAACAAATAAGCACTGCTCGAGATGGCCAGCACTACGAAATACAAAACATCCGCGTACGACAATATAATGGCCAAAAGTACTTGTCCTCCACCACCGAAACCAAATTATTACCTTCCAAACATCAACTTGGTCAACTGCAGCCACAAGCCATTCAACAAGCGAAAGAGACTCTCAAACGTCAATTACAAGAAGCTGAAGTTCTCTGCGACCAAGTGCTCACCGTTGAAATCCTGAAGTATTTCACCTGCGTCAGTTGCAAGAAAAAGGTTCAATCACGCCAAGAGTCGCCAGTGCTTAAGTGTACCAACTGCAACTGCCATTTTCTGAAAGACCGAAGCACAAAGACCACAGCAGCAAGAATTTCTGTTGAAGGAGATGGTCAAACTTCATGGTACACATTGTTCACACCCAGTATCCAAGCAATTGTAGACAACGTCAGTACTAATACGAATGGGAACAACGTGGATCAAATGGACGAAGAACAACTGAGTCAAGTAATTCTTTTGTGTAAAGGTTTGAAATTTACGGTGACTCCTACCAATATAATCACCAATGTTACCTTCACATAAATGACCTCCCCGACTATCGTCAGCTGTACCGAGCTAGCCAGAACTAGCTACCCAACACCAAATCTTACTGTGACCGTAAATATTTGTGTTTTAAATAGAGTTGCGAGATACCGTGATGTTAGTTTTAACGTCACTGAATAAGTACTAGTTGCTTTCCCCGACTATCGTCAACTGTACCGAGCTAGCCAGCACTAACTACCTAACACCAAATCTAACTGTGACCGTAAATATTTGTGTTTTAAATAGAGTTCCGAGATACCGTGATGTTAGTTTTGACTTCACTGAATAAGTACTAGTTGCTTTCTGTGTTGCATTTCACAGTTAGGTTTTTGAAATTTGACGCCGGTTACTCGTACCAATGTTATCTTTACCTAAATGAACTCCCGTCATCGTAAAATAACTTCACCAGTAGCTAACACATTTTTCTCGACAAAGGTTACTGTAAATTTTGCGTTAAGTAATTGCGAATACCATTTTGCAGATATCAGTTTGTTTTGTCACAAAGTTGAATAATTGTTATTATTAATGAAGTACATGTAAACACTTCCAAATAAATTTGAGTTTTTGTCAATCTCACACAAAACGAGTTAACTTTGAAAATTTGCTACTTAGTAAGTTTTACAACCCAGTAACTTACTTTTATTGTGAGCTTTCACAGAACAAAACTGACAATTTATGTTTAGATATTTCTGGATTTGTCGTAGTTCTTAGCTTTGGAGATTTAGAGCGAGTAGATCACGTCTTCCGGCCTAATTTTAAACCACGCGCTGCTGGGTATTTCAGTATTTTAATGCGTAAACGTATTAACACTCCCTTTCTGTTTGCATATGCAAAGGGATTCTTGGGTGAATAACAATCATACAAAATTCCACACCTCGGACAGGACTGTCTGCTACTGAAAATTGAAAGAATGTTGTAAATTGCGTTGATCCCTTGAAAATCCCGGAAAAAAACTGCGCAGAAAATACAATTCTAGGAAACAGTGTCGCGCCACGCAGTCTGCCCTGCTGTCGGAACAAAATTTATACTTGACTGATCTTATTACTTCAACTCCCGTTTATTGCTACCAACAACCGAAGTTTTACGGGCAAATATAGCATAATGACAAAGTCCAGTGTTATCCTATAGATTCACGATTAGCAATTTGAGGTTCTCTCTTTTAACTACGATTTGTTGACACGTTGCGTGACTTCGCCACTTTCTGTAGATTTGCAAAATTAAACAACGAACGCCTCCAAACTTCCTTCCAAGAATGTTCATGTTATGAGTAAAGCTAATTTGTAAAACTATAGCTTACGTACAGTGTTCAAAGCTGGAAGCACGAATAGTCTTAGCTAACAATTATACTTAACACTTGCCTGCTGATCTGTATCCAGCTCTATCGTAAACAAATTCACTTCTGCTAGCTACAGGCGACTGATTGAATAATTCCGCTGATGAATAAAACCAATAAAAGTAGACGGCATTTACCTTCTTGTCGAACGGAACTATTTCATGAGTCTCTGAACTAGTATGGTCATGCCTGAAGTGCATGGACATTTTGGCATTCATTGCAAAAGATTTCGTGGCAGAGAACCTCAAAATGCTTAAATGCGTGACAAGCCCAAGCCTGCAATATTACTTCAGTAACTCAACTCTGTCAATCACCATCCCCTCCTTCCCCCGTGATACTTTGGGGCCAAGTTCAGCTTCGTCTGCTGCCTGGGAAATACACAAACCACAGTAAATGGCATTTGCCATGGTAGATTATCCCAAACTGTATCACATGTAAGTTTTATTATCCCTTGTCAACCAACGGCTACACTGGATTTCTGATCTTGCTAACGTCAAAAAATTTGTCGCGAAGGAAAACCATTTAAATGGAGAATCGTGATTAGCTCTTACACCTTGGACATCAAAAAAGCACCACATTTAATGTCATGGTTGCTTTGTGTGACCTTTTTAACGAATCCATAAATATTTACCACAGAAATTGACCTCGGAGAAATATTGGTAACACTCACTAAACAAGCCTAAGAACGTCTGCGGGGGAGTCTACGTCTTACCGCACCCTAACAGAGCTTTGCTGCCTTACCATTTAGTAAAAAAATCCAGAAATTTCGGTTGAGAGTCAAATGGAACACTAAGAGTGCTTACTACTCATTAGAATAATACGGTTGCGACGACCCATGAATAATGGTAAGAGTTTCTCCAAAATCAGGAAACCAACAGAACAAGATGGCACTTACTATTTGAAATTCGATTTCTCTGACTGTCGTCAGCTGATGAAAGACTGGAAACTGGAAGTTTACGAAATGGTAAGGAAATTTCCGCCGTTCCGTTCCGAACGGAAAAAGAGGTCTACATCTGGAGATACTCTGCAATCTCTCATCGGATTTTCCAAAAAAAAAGTTTGTTCCATTTCACTTTCAACCGAAATTTCCGGATTATTTTCCTAAATGGTAAGCACCTTAATTTTCCGGAAACTCTATTCAAAACTTGTATACTGCCCACAGAGGTAGTCCTCTTTTTCCTTTCCAAACGGAACATTGGAAATTTCCTAACCATTTGCTAAATTTTCGACTTTCCAGTCTCTCATCTGCCGAAAACAATTGCAAATGGTAAGCGCTATCTCGTTTCACACGTTTCCTGATTTTCGAAAAACTTTTACCAATATCCACCGGTCATCCCAAACCGTTTATTCTGACAAATAGTAAGTACCCGTACCCAAACATCTTTCTCCCCTAACCGTTTTCTCGTCTGCAGGTTGGCATTCTACAGAATCGTTACTCTACATTTATCGCTATAACATGACAGAATGTATTACGTTTACTGCAAAGCTACTCGTCAACGTTTCTTTGTCTGAAATCCCACACAAGTACGCATTGCGGACCTATTTTTTAAATGAAAGCAGAAGAACCAAGAACGTATTAGCACCTTCCACTTGTTTATATTTAGCCAAGCTAGTGAGGAAATATAAAAAGCAAAGTTAAGTGCTTTATGACAGGTCGCGTGTTGCCCTGGCCTCATCATCAGGAACCTTACACAAACCAATGAGAATCGCCAAAGTTCTGCGCCTTTTAGAGAACGTGAACCACGACGGCAAATTTTTCATTCTCCTATACTTCTTCTGAGTCAAACGCGTGAGATTTTTGTTCGTCCATGATCGGATTTCTGAAAACGTCCAAGCCACTTCCAAAGATTTCCGTCAATTTTTCAAAGAGTTCTGAATGTTGCTGAAATTGTCTGAGGATATTTGACGACCTTTGAAAACTTACAATTTACGAGTTACGGCTTCACCTTTTCGGGGTGAAAATTTTGCAATTAAAAGTGAAAACAACTGTGCTTCCCTTCTTCTATATAAGAAAACAATTTTAAAAAGTATTTTTTCTCACGGACTTATGGCAAATTTTGTGTTTTCGCGTGAATCCAAAGTTAATCCACAAAGGTGTCATCAGATGTCCACACTCTGGGACCACCCAAGATTGCCTGTACCCTTGCAGTTGAGGCGGTGTACATCTGGAATGCTCACGTCACATAAATAGAATCTTCGCATCTTTCTGACTGAGTTCAAACGTTTCTGCGAGTGAGCATTGAAGAAATAAGTGCAGTCTATCGGCAAAAAAATAATATAATCGTGCAAATTCATGGCATTGACAAACACACGCTTCGGATCATCTCTGGTCAAAGTCTCCATGCCACTTGTACCTTCCCTTACGTTTTGATCCCTTTTCCCACGTTGCCTCTAATGGGCTGTTTTTTTTTTTTTTTCGTGTAGCGGACTTCGCTTTTCCCAATATTGACTCAACCAAAAAGATGAAAATCAAGTGGTGAATACCTTTTACTACGAAAAAGCTTCTGTAGGGGGCAATTACTTTTCGTTCCATGTTGATGAGGTGTGATAACTGCAGAAAACTTTTTTGAAAGTTGGGGATTATTTTTTGCACGAGTAACCTCTCTTTAAATGAACTGCTAGGGAATGTATCCTTTCTAGATTTTTAAGAAAAATTTTGCGAAAATTGTCGTCACATACTCGCTGCGCAAAAGGGTGTCGGACATTGAAAATATTTTTTACTTTGACGTCACTCTGTGTGACGCGAAATGAAAATGTTTTTATAGGCCAAATTACAAGCAAACCAATACGACAACCAATAGGAAAAAGCCGACACCGACACCCCTTTTGTAGCCTATTGTGTGCTGATCGATATAGTGCAGTTTGTTGGAATGCACAAGCTAGGTGTAATGCAACGCAGGATAATTCAGCAAAGAAGCAAACATGCACAATTTTGAGTTTGCATGTTCGAGCGTGCTTAACAAAGTCGTATAGCTTTATTTGTTAATATACTCGGATTCTAAATTCTATTACCTTTCCAGAGATTTATATTTTACCCTTGCTTAATTGAAAATAACTCGCATGCGGAAGGTTTCCCTGAAGGCACCCCTGGGGGGTACTCCCTATAACAGAAAGGGGTACCATTTTCACACTTTAAGTATATGAAAGGGTAGGATTTTACAAATCGAAGTATATGAAAAGGGTAGGGAAATCTGTCATTTAGGTATTTAAAAGGGCCTTTCATTATTTTCAATTGAAAGTATACAAATGGGGTACCATTTGTCAATGGAAAGTATACGAAAGGGGTACCTTTTCTGCCAAAAATGGTATTTAAAAGGGTAAGGGTCGGACCTTGGGGCAGAGCCTCCCGTATTAAATTTTTGTTTATTACCCCTCCTGGGGAGTGGCCACACCAAAAAGACATGAAACAGGTGTTCAGTAACCTAATAGTGTCAATATTCAGCTCGCATTTTTTTGTTTTGCACCTGAATCCAAAACACATGCAGGTCTTTCAATCTCAATTTAGTTTTCAAAAAGGAAATTATTTGGAACTCGCGAACTAATTTCCCTGGGCTGCTTGTACCCGTGGTGTCAGTGTGGTTTTACTTTTTTAAACCGAACGAAGTTAAATTAAATTAAAGCAATGACTATGTGCTTGACAAACTTACCTCATAACTGAAACTCATTAAAGATTTTCTTCACGATGCATCCTAGCCCATAAATCTCAAAACTGCAGCATTTTGCCGGAACTGGCTTTGAACCTTGACTGTAGTTGACCGCTCTGATCTAATATCACTTTTGCAAGACCCCTCATCTGTTATTGATTAAGCTACAAATTCTCCTTGTGTGATCAAATGATTATGCAAGCCCACTTCCGGTTTCAGTTCTTTTAGCACACCCATCACTCTTATAAGGTTGAGATTTCTTGTTTCAAACACTTGGAGAAATACCCTGGGTGCCAGATGCTTTTCATGCGCAGTTCCCGGTTTTGAGTCTTCAAAGTGACCCGCATGAAAAGCCTCTGGACCAGAACGCAATCCCTTTGATAGCCCCAAGCCAATTACAACCCCGCTTATACCCAAACATCCAGAATCTGGGTGTTTTGCTGATTGGTTCCTTGGAGATGTCGAATGTTTCAAACGCTCTGAATGGATAACAATGACAATAGGCATGTGATCAGGCACGTGATCAGGGACGCGGGTGGTTTGAAGATGACAAAAGGGCAAACTGATAAGAATGGTGGTCAGATGGCTCAAGAATGGCTATCTCTGAAGGTGTCATCCTCCACAGATTAAAATGTTCTTCTGAAGATGAGCAACAAACTCCAGGAAAAAAGCTCAAAAGGACTTGGTGGCGAGATTTCAATTGCCACACCAGAGATGACTGAAAACTTAATAGAAAAGCTTAATTAAAGATTCAACAAAGAGAATTTACACTTGGAGAGCTCATAGTTCCTAGAAGGGTAAGAACGTAAAAAAGCTTCAGATGACAAACCTTTCAATTTCCTTTTTTAAGCATCATGACATGTGATGATGTATTACTATATAAATGGATGCCATGAATGAATCCATATTTCTCTGATTAATTTTATACCAGGACAGGATGCACAGGGTTTCTACTGCAAGTACCACAGATAAATGATAGGACATTTACCTAGCATTCCTTAAATACTATCACTAGGGTTCTTAGCCTTGTGCTCAGGGAAGGTGTCATAATCTCCTTCAATGTCATGGGCGATGCTTTTAATTCAAAAATAAACCAGAAAGGCCGATGGAATACGAGACAAATTAAATTTTAACTTTCAAAAATACGTGCTCTAAAATTAAATACACAGTTTAATTTTAAACAGCACTGAAGTAACCTTGGAAGAGCAAGGTTTCAAGACGATTCTGGTATCCTTCTCGAAGAACTGAAGGCAGTTGCCCTAGTGAATGAAGAAAGGAAATATTTGGAATAGCTGGGCATTTTAGTGGAGGGCATAAATGCTCTTTGAATCACTTAATGACTGATCCCTTGGGGAACAGTGAATTTTGTTTCCCTTGAATCTCAATGTTTCCCTCGACTTCGTCTAAGGGAAACATGGAGATTCTTTGGTAACAAAATTGGCTGTTCCCCGGGACACCAGTCATTAAGTGTTAAATAATGCAACCACCTCTGTAATGCAGGAAGCTACAGCTGGTCCTGAGGGTATCTGTCTTTGAGACAGTTCACTGTTTGCACATTGAAAGGCAACTCATGTCATTTTCCTTTCAATCTTGAGCAGCAGCACAACCCATGAAGTGTTTGCTTGACAACTTTTAGGGGTGCTGAGTGACAATAAAGTGCTGAGATGGGGAATGGGCCTACAAATATCCTTTACGTATTAGTTCACAGATGTTAATCCATGGCCAAACTAATTAAAACTATTATGATGATTTCTGCACAACATTTCCGCAATAATGTAAAATATGTTACCACAAAAACCTCTTAGCAAGGTTATATTTTGTATAAAGGTAAGAAGTTCTTATTGAGATAAAAGCTCTCAAGCTGACCACATGAGAGAAGATTGAACTTCAAGTAATTCATACTGTCCATATTTCAGTAAAAATGGACATTGTGCGTCAGTTAAAAACACAAGCAGTCGTGCTTTTAGCATTCTCACGAGGTTTGACATTAAATTTCTCGAGAATGCTTGGGGATTTTATCCCGAGGTCATCTAGATTAATGAATTACAGTGAGATGTTTTAGTAGTAATTGTTGCACCTATTGCTCTAACTTTGAGCAGAATCCATGGTTAGCATAGTGATTATCTTGTTTTGTTGTCTTTATAAGCTTCTATTGATGAAGAGCAGAAGATGTTAGCTAAAGCAGTTGAATCAAGTTACCAAAAAGAATCACTGTCAAGGTAATCATAAATTTCAAGACAAAATAGATTGAATGTAAGATGGGGCATCTTGTCAATAATGAACTGATAAGTCCCCCACTGGGACTAACTCTCCTAATTGACCATTTAACATTGATGCTTAATTTTGTGGAAAAGGTCTTTTGCAAGTTAACATGGGCAAATGTTGATTTAGCCTTGAAATCCGATTTCTTCAAATTTGCCTTACTTTGATATACACTTGTTTTGGATTCTGTACAGAAAACTTTCTTGACACTCTTTGTCCAGGGATGTAACATTTTAGAACTTGTAGGAAAATTAGGTAGAGCTAATTCGAAGAATCTGGAAACTCGATTCTTTTTTGCAGACATTTGTCATAAAAGCATGTGCAAGTAACTGAATCCTGTAAAAATGTAAGTGTAATAATCTGTTGTTTTTGTAATGTTTTTTTATTGCTGCACCCTTCAAGAATATGTTGAGTTTTTCACACCCATCAATCACCACGCCTGAAGTCAGAATACAAGAAGTTTAGCTGAAGAGATCAGAAGGTCATGGCCATGCATATATTGGTGGATGATGATGTACTTGATATACACATGTAACACCCAGATGTATAACTTGATGCAGATTTCTAACTTAAGAGAACATCATGTCTAAATTGTAGTCATTAATATTCAGAGTTTACCAATTGTTTATTCCAGGGCCTGTCTGACATTGCATTGTGACAATACTGCAGGCATTAGATGGTAAAGTAGACCTCTTGCTAAAACAAGGGCATGACCAAAGTAAGAAGTTAAATGCCATGGGCCAAAGCAGGAGTGAGACATCAAGTCCCACATCAAAAAGAGAAGTGAGCCCAAATTCGTTTTGCTTTTACTATTAGTATTTGAATGACAGTGGAACCTCTCCTTATGGACACCTATATTACAGGCACCTCTCCATCAAGTCTAAATTCTGAACAAAAACTTCCTCCATAATACAGTATCCTTCATCATGATGGAGAAGGCTGTTCTTGAGGTGTCCATATTATTTAAGAGGTTTGACTGTGCTGAACTACATAATGCACATCTTTATATTAAGCAACCAGTTATTTCACTTGCCTCCTGATAATGCAAACTGTAGTCTGTACACAGATAAATAAATATCTGAGGAGCAGTGTTATTAGGTCTATCATCAATAATGTCATACATGTATGTACTTCCTGAAAGGAGTCTACATTGATGCTTGTGCTGACAATGAATAAATTTATGCCTCGGATAAAGATCCAGTAAGGTTAGAAATGAACCTTCAATGCCAACTTCTTGAAGCTGACCAATAGTTTGGTATGGATAGTATGATTACAAATCCTAATAAATATCAAGCAATGACTTTAGGGAAAACAAACTACACCTTCAGTTTTACTGTAAATGACACTAATATTCTGGTAAAAGATAATATTGACCTCTTAGAAGTGAACATTGATAAGAATCTGCAGTTCAACAGCCATGTAAAAAACAATTGCACAAAGGTCAACAATCAAATTCATGTAATTTCCCATTTTTGAAAGATAGTACCAACAGATGTAAAATGTAAACTTTACAAGGCCTTTATTGTACCATACTTTAGATATTGCTCAGCAGTTTGGCACTTTTGCGGTGCTCGAAATAGAAATAAATTAGAGCATCTTAACAAAAGGGCACTCAGGATTG
>JAHPZR010027767.1:52500-68642 GCA_019787425.1 Platygyra sinensis
AATACAAACTCTATGATGATGGATGGGTAAGTGTCTGCTCAAGTATTCATCAAGCTGTCTCTAAATCTCTAAATTTTGAATTATCCATAAAAGCCCCTTTCCCTCAAACAGAAAAAAGTCGTGGCCATGTCAATAAATGGCTATCAATGTCACTAAAATGTCACTAAAATTTTTAAATTCAAACTTATTTAACATAATAATATGTACCACCACAAGGGGTAAAGATATATGCTAAAAAGAATCAGTGGCTATGAGCTACTCAACTTGGAAAATGGACTCCTCCAGCGCAAAGCAGATTTTCACCCAGAGATTTGAATCGCCCAGCTTTCAAATTGAACACAAGATAAAATGAAAGGTTGATGCTTCTTCTAATGGCATTCAATCGAAGAGCCATTTAAAATCGAAGTGCTAACCGCCAAATAATTTTCGAGAACTGCAGCTTTCGAAGCGACCAGCATCTGTGGCGGAGATTTTGTTGCAACAGTCACGCTGTTTGCTCCACCCTGATTGGATGCATTCTTTAGCTTTACCCAATCAGCGTGGAGTAACAGCGTGATTGTGGAAGAGCTTTCAGAATGTCACAAACGGTATTAAAAAGTCGATTGAACGGTGAGTTTGATAAGGTAAAACAACTTTCAAGGAGCATTATTTGAAAATCGCGGTCAATCTTGAATGAGAGGTTTTCGCACGAGTGAACAGTTTATTGTGTCGACTGCAGTACGCTAAATCCGTAAAAAGAAAAATATGTTGCTTAAGTGTTTACTTAATAATCCGAACTCTTCCAATGAAATTGCATAGAAATCTTATAGAAACAAACTTACCCATTCTCTTTGAGTTGCTAAGCGTTTATATTATGAAAAACAAATTGAGAAGCTAAAATCAAATGTTAAGGCCACGTGGAAAGTTCTTAATGAAATCCTTAATAGAAGTAAAGGTAAGCGTGGTTTACCATCCTTATTTAGGGAAGATTCTCATGAAATTTCCAATCCAAAGGAAATAGCTAATCTTTTTTGTAAATATTTTACTAACATTGGCCCTAATTTAGCTAGCAAAATTCCTGTGTCTGAAAAATCACATAGTTCTTTTTTACACCCAAAGCTTGTCAATTCAATATTTCTAGAAGTTGCAAGTGAGGAAGAAATTATTGAAATATGTGGTACTTGTCGTTCAGCCACTGCTGCAGGTCATGACAGCATTCCTATGAACTTAATTAAAGATTCTATTGATAAAATAATTTTCCCTATCACTAGCATTATTAACTTATCCATCACCTCTGGTATTGTACCAAATCAATTGAAAATTGCTTGAGTTATTCCTTTATTTAAGTCTGGTGAACAGGATATATTTACAAATTACAGACCTGTGTCTGTTTTACCTGCATTCTCTAAAATTCTAGAGAGAGTAATGTACTATCGTCTTCTAAAATTTCTAAGATTCTCTCTGATAATCAGTATGGTTTTCGCAAACATCACTCCACCGGTTATGCTCTAGCTTGTTTGAATGACAAAATCTCTTCTGCTATTGAAAATAAGGAATATACAGTTGGTATTTTTATAGACTTGTCTAAAGCCTTTGACACCGTTGATCACCATATTCTAATATCAAAACTAGAGCATTATGGTGTTCGAGGCACCCCACTTAGATGGTTTGAAAGCTATCTAAGTGGTAGACAACAATATGTGGAATTTAATGGCATCTGTTCAGAGTCTTGCAAAATTAAGTGTGGGGTGCCCCAGGGCTCTATATTAGGTCCCCTCCTCTTTCTGCTCTATATATATGATCTCTGCAATGTGTCAAAGGTGGGGGACTTAATTCTTTTTGCTGACGACACAAATATATTTTTTCTCACAAAGATTTTAATGCACTTTCTGAAACTCTAAACTCTGAAATGTGTAAATTAACACAGTCATGTCGAGCTACAAAGCTGTCAATTAACTTTAAAAAGTCAAATTTTATGATTTTTAGACCATGCCAGAGGAGGCAAACACTTGATCTATCTATTCAGATTGAAAACAATAACATTGATTGTGTGAAAGAGACAGTATTTTTAGATGTTATTCTTCATGAACATTTATCATGGAAACCTCACATTCTTAGCGTTTACAGAAAAATATCAAAATCTATAGGTATTATTTACAAGTCAAGTTTTTGCCTTCCCAAAACTTCCTTACACTGTTTGTACTATAGTCTAGTTTATCCTTACTTAATATATTGTGTCTCAGTGTGGGGATCGACATATCAGAGTAATTTAAGTCGCGTTTTTATTTTGCAAAAGAAGATAATAAGAATAATTTCCAAAGTTTCTTTCGATTCTCACACTGATGTTCTTTTCAAAGAATACGGGATTTTGAAATTCTTTGATATTTATTTCTACCAGATAGGTAAATTTATGTATCTATTTAAAAGAGGTTTACTTCCTAATTACTTTAGTAATATGTTTACTCTTGTAAGCCAGTTACATTCGCATTATACTAGAAATTGCAACCTTTATTACATACCTCCCTGTCGAACTAATATTCGAAACTTCTCTATTCGGTTTCAAGGACCTAAGTTTTTCAACTCGTTAAGCCCTGAAATTCAAAACAGCGAAAGCATTTGTTTGTTTGGCAAAAGACTTAAAAAATTCCTTCTTTCTTAGTCAAATATACTCTTTGTTAAGCTACTTACTTTTTCTTTCTTTTCCTTTTCTTTTTTTTTATTTTTAAAATAATACATTTTAATATTTCATGCTGTCCCGATAATTTGTATGATGTACCCTATATTGTCAGGAAGCCTATAGTTCATAAGCCCCCGGCTTCTATATAGCCTTCCTTACCATTACCACCTTTAAAATTGTTAAGTTATCGTCTTTAAATTATCATAAATTTCTAGTGTATTGCGTTATTTTTTTGTTTATCTTTTGTGTGGTTAATGCAAAATAAATGGAAATGTTTTTTTTAAACAGAAGATGAAGCTCATTAGCCTTTGGCAAAACACTCTAACCTAGTAGTTCATGTTGACTATCCCTCTACAATACTTCCTAAATGACATAAAAACATCTTCCACATAAATTTCACTTGCAGCACTTCACTTTCCCATGGAAACTACTAGTCGTATAAATAAACAGCAATTCATGGAGAATATTGGATTATGGCCTGAGTGCAACGCCATAACGCCACTTTATTAAAGCAGATACTACTAACGTCTACAAAAAGAGATATTGAAAAAGAGAAAGAGAAAGCCGTGCCAGGAAGCCAGAAAAAAACCTACCCTAAACAAACCCTGCCAAGACTACTAGTTAAATAATTTATAGCAAACAAAAGTAAAGCGAAACTTAAGAGCAATAGATCGAGCAACTTTTAAGCGATCATTAACAGTGTGCTTAATGTATCTGTTCTTTGAATTGGCACATTTCCAGTCGGAATGCATGTCCAGAAAATCAGTGGATACACTCCTACACGCAGGATTTGATGCGGCGCCTGACTTGATACTGTGCGTGCCGTACCTCGCAATGTCATCTACAAATGGTTTAACATATTTCCTAAATTCCTCTCTAAGTGTTGTGTAAGAAATGCCTTCAGAAACATGAAAATACTCTTTAGACTTAGGGCGCGATCCATTTAACCAAAATTTCCGGTCCGATTTCCCGAGATAACATGCCGGCAAATGGATTGCGACGAACCAGTCTTGTTCCATTCCCCTCTCGAGACAAAAATTTCGCGCTCATTTTCAAAATGGCCGATGTTGTGTCTTTGTTGCCTGTTTTGGAATTGGTGGAGGATTTCAAGGAAATAAATGATATAATGGACGATGACGATGATATTGTTGTGTTTAGTGCTGTGAGCTGCTTCATGCGACGGAATTTAACCTGTATCAGTGGTTATTTCGAGCAGACTGTCCCCAGATATTTGCCTGATGAGTTCAGGCAACATTTCCGAATGACACGAGAAACATGTCAAATGCTCACGCGAGAAATTGTACAAACGGGGACATATACCTCTGGGAAACGCTTTTGGACGACAAGTCATTGCGCCTGAAAAGCAGGTCTTAACTTTCTCATGGAGCATCGGGAATCAAGAACCGGCGAGGTCTGTCACAGATCGATTCGATGTATCAAAGAGTAGTTATAACAGGGTGTTCCGCAGAGTTGTACAGGCGACTGTTGACCTTTCTAGTCAATACATCAGATGGCCTCATGGTGAGTAGCACTAAATTTTGTCTCTGTATTCTAATCTACGTCGTGTCAGGTTGAGTTGATTGGTGTTAAGTCAGTTTCTTTATATTAATCAAATACACAGGAATTTGAATTCAAGATAGAAGTTCATCCTTTGAGGACGAAGGGGGATTCCCAGGTGTTATTGGGCTAATTGATGGCACTCACGTTCGGATACGCGCCCCTCAGCATAGCCCGGAAGCTTATATAAACTGCAAAAAATTCCACTCTCTGAATGTTCAGGTAACGTAACCACTGGACAGGAAAACAGTAACGGTTTATTTTTATTAAATATTGGCTTTTATTCTGCAAATGGCCTAAATTATCCTACCTTGCTCATTTTAACAGCAGATATCATTCTCAAAGAAGTAAACTAAAACGTATCATTTTTCTTTAGTTCGTATGTGATAATAACATGGTTTTTACCGATGTTCTCGCTGGATGGCCAGGATCCGTGCATGATTCAAGGGTTCTTAAAACTCTGTCCTGTGGCATACAAGTGCAAACAAGTTCCCTGGTGACACTCATTTACTGGGTGATGGAGGTTATCCATTGCAAAGGTACACATAACCATGACAATTTCTCAAAATATTGGATACTGTGAGCAAATGAAAATATTATGGTAGCCATGGTAATGGTATTATCATGGTCGTCACCTAACTTCATCATAACTTTTCTTCTAGTAAACTCTTGATCCTAATCACTTGCACTTATATATTGTAATATGATATATTGAGATCAGACAGAAATAAACTTGTCTGTTTCAGGTGGCTCATTACCCCCTACAGGGACAATGGACATTTGACTTTGCAACAGCGAAGATTTAACAGAGCACTTTCCTCACTTAGGCAAAAAGTGGAAAGGTCAATTTCACTTCTGAAAGGGAGATGGAGAAAACTCCTCTTTCTTGATCACCTTGACTTGGAGTTGGCAGTGCATGTGATAACTGCTGCATGTGTCCTGCATAACTTTTGTTTACTGCATGATGATTTTGATGATGGGTATATGCGTGATGATGACGATGGAGATGAGGATGATGACCCTGGACATCATTTGCCAGATGGAAGAGCTGAGCAGAAAAGGACCCACCTCATGAACATTGTATGTCCTTGAGTAATGTAAAATGAAACTTGCACAACAATTTAACCTCAAAAGATTGCAGAACATGTCAACATGTCATGTCAACAGCAACTTTAATCTCAGTGACTGAATCTGTCACAGTTGGATTAAGCTATAAGGTGTACATGTATAATATAATAGCAACATGATAGGCAGGAAATGCCCACAGCTACTTTAAGTGATAAAATATAAATATTTAAGTTATAAATAATTGTGCTAATTACAGTAAGCACAATCAATCAGAGTCTTCATTTGTTCAATATAAAGTCACACCCCCACTTCAACTATGCATGCTTAGAGTTTACCTCTATGTTGTGTTTATGTCTTACTTCCATAATTATGCAGAACCAATCAACCTTGTAAACCTACAGGATCTTTCAAGAGTTGTTCCTTTCTTCAAACATGCATAGCAAGGGACGAACGCTTGAGGTACAAGATTGTATTAACAATGCTTAGAATATAAAAGAAAACTATTTGTCGAACAATAATTTTATAAATATGAACTGTTCAATAAAGTCTTAAAGTCAACAATGTTTATCTGGGGTAATTACTTTTTGCCTTTAAGGCAACTAAGCAACTCTCCAAAAAATTCTTGTTTTTCTAGTTGCGAGCTCTTTAAAAGGTTGATTTTTTTTCTTCTTCCAACTTTTCATAACGTGTGCAAACTCTAACAAACTCATTTGTGTGCAAACATGACAGTTGCCCAAGCATTTGACACCTAAAACACAGAAGAACAATGTTTACATGTTAAAATATCAAGAATAGCCTTAAATTTGGGCTATGAATGAGTAGGCTAGTAGCTCTTCACCTGTTTTTTAGGATCTCAAGAAACTGGGTTAAAAAATTGTCCTTTTTCTCTTGACTTTCTTTCATCAATTTAAGTTTTTCCTCATCTGCTTTCTCCCTCTTGGCAGAATAAGACTCTAAAAAAGCAAGCATTTCAGAAGCAGAAGATTTGCTTTTTCTCTTGCGTTTCCTGTTTTTAAGTGTTTTTGGCTTTTTAGCCATGCTATCATCACCATCACATTCATCATCATTGCCATCAGTGTCATCACCACAGTTTGAGTTACTTTATCTTGTGATCACCTCAAATTCTGCGCATCGAGTTTCATTCATTCACGTTTTATGCAAATATTTAGAAACGAAATCAGGCTCAAACGACGGTATTTCTGATTTCACTATCATTTAACTTGGAAGCCGCCACATGTTTTTATTGTGCTTACCGCCAGCCATTCAAATTTTGTGATTTCCGCTCGACCCCATAAGTGATACCAAACAATAGAACACCACAATAACACAAAACAAAGGCAATTTAGGGCACAAATTTGCGGTCATTTGCCCTCGTTTTCGTCTCGTTTTCATCTCGGTTTCGTCTCATGCTTCGTTCGTTCACTGCGCGGGCAAACCTCATGCAATACACCCATGTCCACCTCGTGAATCACACGGAAGATGTCCACATAGTTTCAGGCGGTACTGTAACTTTACATGGTGCAACCGACCATCAAAGGGACTTTTAAACGCCTGATGTTCAAAACCCGGGGGGAACTCCTATATGCAAAGGTTGAGAAATTTCCATTGTCTCGGTACAAATCAAGGATTCTGGTCTCACTTACGGTGTTGACAAAGAAACATCACCATTTTAAGCTGTCAAAGTATCGTTTAGGGTGCACTAGAAGAAATAATAATTAAAAGAAATGTTCTTATTTATTAATTTCTCGGTTTTCAGGCTTGATTTCTGCTGATCTCTCGATTACGTGAGTCAGGTCTACAAGTGCCCACAGGATCCTCTCTTGAACAATAGCTAGTAATTGAACCTATTCCGTTTTAATTGGTAAGTTTAAATTAAGACTGAAGAATCATATGAATATTTATTGAACGACCATGTCATATTTATTTATGATACTTATCTGTTTTTGTTATCTGATTTTTTTCATATTTTTATTAACTAGTTTTTATAGTGACCTTAGATTTTATATCTTATCTTTAGGAGACCCTTGATATAGGGCTGACCTCTGGGTTTCCTTTTTCTCAATAACTACGTATTTGTATGTTATTTTGAAATAAAGTATTGTATTTAGGGGTATAAATGAAGCTCAGGCAACGCCCTCATAAGTCTCCCTTAGGAGTTAAAATCAAATTTTTCGAAGAGCATTCCTTGCGGCTTTTTCATATGGAAGCTCCCCCCAGGTTTCCAAATGTCTAACGGGAAGTGATGGAGTGAAGGAGTGAAATCGGACCCACTACTACAACTTGGAAAATAATAAATATATTTATTTTCCAAGTTAAAAATAGTACAAAACTTTGTAAAATAGAGCAAACAAAATGGAATAGTCTTATAGGACACAGCTTTGTGTCTAAATACCAAACTTGAATCAGTGATTTTGGCGATCGAGTTGGAAGCCAAGTTGCAAAGCAGACAAAACTTTAATAAACATACTGTGGACTGGATGTCACCGCTTCTCAAAAAAGGCTCCTTCATGGCTAGGTACACAGTAAATAAGATTTGAATCAGAGCTGTGCTTTTTTGAAAGACCCTGCTTGCTCAAACCATTGCAAAAGGTCAAAATGAAATAGATATTTAGATTTTTAATTTTGTGGCCGGCCAGCTTTTGTATCCTGCGCCAGTACCTCAGTTGCTTTTGTGGGTTCATGACAATAAAAACAGCAAAAAAACAGCCTCTTAACCAAAAGCAACTGGCAAATTTTAGTCTACACTTCAGGACGTTCGCGCTAATTGTTTCTGTGCATCCTTACTGCGCATGCAAATTCACATGCCACGTCATGCATGAGCGCGCACGCTAAGTCATAAAATAGACAAATGATAGGGCAGATGGCCATTGCTAGAGCTTTGCCTGCATTTAACGATCTTGGACGTTCGGTGACCCCAATTTTTCTTTGGATAGATCATTTCCTCTACTGATTTTCTACATTTAGGGAAAAAATGAAGAAAATCTATCGACTAGAAAATTGAATTTTTGGCAAAATGCACCATCGAATTCCGTTCTTAATAGCTCTTTGTGCATCTGTGCAGCGGTTTCAAATGCCTCTTAAAGGGTTAAATTTGTGAAAACATTAGTAACATTTGAAATTATTTAGGCGACAGACCCAATTCTACAAAATATGATTAAGATTGTTTGCCTCCATTCACTCACCTTCGATATTTTTAACTGTAAATCCTGTAGACTGTGCTCAATTACATGGGACAATTTTTCGAAATCAGGGTAGTTTTCCACACGCTTTATCTCTGAAACGAAGACGGTGACCCCCAATTTTTTTTACATTTCTGGCACAAGTAACTCATTATCTGCCTGCCATAAAAATTTAAAAAAATGCTATCGACTGGAAAATTTTCGCGCGAACGTCCTTAATATACCCAGCCCATTTTATGAAGCACGATTTGGCGTAGAAATTTTCGTAGAGCTCTATGACTCTAAGCTTTCGTCACCAGTCTCCTCCTATATGTTGAAAAATATGTTACCTCTACTTCATAGACTTTACCATGATTATGTATTGTTGCTATGTTTACCTGCCTATTTTGCAACACATTTGATTCCAATTTGTGGCATACTACTCTCATATTAAAGATATATTTAATTGTTATTACGGTTGTCAGTGTGTTGATCGTTTTCAATAATCAATTTTACCCTCTAACCCTCTGCCATGTATGTTCTAAACGCTCTACGTTCTGCAATTCTATGTATGGACGTAGATTCTTACAGTTTATTGTAGCAAATATTAAGGTGCATGGAGCTTGTTGAGTGTTATTTGCGGTTAACAGTATTTTAATAGTCTTTTTTAATTTAAAATTCAGTATTGAGTTTACCTTCATCATCTACCATCTACGCTCTACACTTAGTCCATGGGCCAGAGCCACTAAAATGTACCAATTCGAGGGACCAACCGATAGTGGTACAGGTTTTGAAGCTTTTCCTGAAGGTGATTCCAAAAATTCATGATATCAATCTGGAATCGGTAGCTATTTTTGTCTCTTTGAAGCATTGAAAATATCGCCCAAGCTCCGCTTTTGCATGAAAAATGAGGCTGAATTTTAAAAGTACTATTAGAATTTATCGTTTCTAAGTGTAAACTTTGTATTTATGATATCAAAAAAAAGCAAGAAGCGTTTTTGATAGCTTTATTATGTTAGATTTGGATATTTTTTCAAAAACAGCAAACATAAGAAATAATTTATTATGAGCCTGTACTTGCAATGCATCATGGCCTAAAATTAAGATGGCGACTGCAAATAAGGCAGGTGAGTGTTTGTCACTATTTTTATTATCTTTTTAACATAGAATTAAAACTAAACGGAACAATTATTATTGCACATTATTAAAGTCTATTAATACCTTAAAAATGCTTCTTTTAATTTTGTCAATAAAGAGTAAAAATATTTCCAAACCATACACTCATGTGACAGACGAATGGAGTTTGATAATTAGATAAACTCACTCTCACTGAAAGCATTTTTCAAACTATCCCTCTGGACTTTTGAATAATGCAACCTAGGGCTACCAGTGTAGGCTAATGAAGGATACCATACTTAAATTTTTCTTTTTTCTCAAGTCATTTTGGCAATTTAAAGCGGAAATAATGAAATAGTTAGCCATTCGAGTTTGTCAATAGCCACTGATTATCAAAAAGTCGAGAACCGTGAACTGTAGGGAAGCCGAAGCAATCTTTTCATTTTACAACCCTTTAAGGTATGTTTTTACATCGTGGGAGATGTCTTTGTAACTGCATATTTCTATTTTTGTTCCAAAGGAGGCAAACGAAAAGTCATAGATTATAGAGAACAGGGTAAGCGATAACGAGGAGAGGAAGAATGTATAATTCACTGTTGAAACAACCCTGGAGAGTTGGCAACCTCGAGTCTTGGAAAACACTTTTAAATTGCTTCAACTATTTGTAACTGCAAACCCATTCTTGAGATTGCAAAAACT
Organism: Platygyra sinensis; assembly: GCA_019787425.1. Classification (NCBI taxonomy): domain Eukaryota; kingdom Metazoa; phylum Cnidaria; class Anthozoa; order Scleractinia; family Merulinidae; genus Platygyra; species Platygyra sinensis. Next base: position 62,755 of record JAHPZR010027767.1, read on the forward strand.
CTAGAAGAAGAGAGAGCTACCTAAAGTTACCTATAGGCAATGCCGTAGCATATCTACGCTGAAGAGAAAACCTAGACAAGTTATCTCAATTGGATGCCAAAGAGAGAGAGAATTGTAACTCCACCAACAGTCACAGATTTTCCATCTGACAACCCACGACCAATCCTATTAGAACTTATCAGTGGGTTTGTATCTTTTGCAAAAAGGATAAATACAACAGGAACTCTCGCACATGGGAGGAACTGATGAAATGATGAGGAAGGCTGCTGTAGGAAAAAAAATGATCTCTGAATGTTGGCTGTTGTCTCTTGAGAGAGCTAGCTAAAGCGCGCTACCATAAGTCATACTATCGCAATTACACCCGAAATATCCCTGTAAGTGGGGATAAGAAAGATGACAGTAAGTATACTGAGTATTCCCGTGCGGAATAGCAGAGTTGTGAGAAATTGTTCAACTACATTAGAACCGATTTACTACAAAATCCTAGGATTGTGAGATTACGTCTTTTGTTCATTCTCAAGGGGAACTAGAAATACCAGAACCCACAAGATCCCGTTTCCAGAGGAAAGTCTTAAGAAAGAATTTAGAGATGCAATTGATTTTGAAGATCTGAATGGGAACAATCCAATTTTTGTGATTCCATTAAATCTTTCAAGACTGGATTTAGCCGAGCAAGTTACAGAGAAGAGTAACACTACTTTGCCTAGCACTAGCGAGATATCATTTACCATCCTTAGCCTAAGAGAAGCAATCCAAGCTCAAGATACCGAAGCCTCATTGCCCTCCAAAACTATCTGACTTGACCGAAAATGCCATGAACATCCCAGAAGTGGTCAAAAAGTTCCTATATACTCTCAAGACGGGTAGCACTAGTTTTTCAGGAATGGAACCTTGTTTGCCTAGGACACGCTTGTGCTGTCATTAGGACAAGACCTGATATTTGCTGTAAGTGGTGGAAGGCAGAAGCCGGGCCTTACTCCCATACACTGTCAAATCTCTGACCAACAATGTTGACCTTATCCAGATCTTGAACCGATGAGGACACAGAGTTGCATGCTCCCCAACTAGAAGAGATAAATACTGTACTGTGCCTTCAAAAGATTGCAAAAACTCCTGGTAACGAGTTCCTCTTCCTGAAAGCATCTGCCCGTTGTCGCTACCACTCTCGCCTAAGACATCATGATTGATCGTTTCGAAGAAACTTTGTCTGGTGGGGGTACCTCCCGTGCAAGCTGTGTATTTTGGTCTATTGCTCACCTCTCTTACCCATATTTACGACTCAAGTATTGCAAGTGGTACTTTTTCCAGTTAATTTTAAACGAGCCAAGCTGATTCCTGTTTGTAAAAAGGACTCGGTTCACAACAGAAATAATTATCACCCAATCTCAATTTTGTCAATTATATCTAAACTTCTTGAGAGGCATGTGGCAAAAATCGTATCTCGGGTACCTCACTTCAAACAATCTTATTCATAGAAACCAGTCGGCTTATCAACCACACCATCCGTGTGAGCCTGCGCTCTTGAACCTCACCGATAAATGGCTTAAGGCTCTGGACTCTAGAAGGCTTGTGGGTTCAGTGCTGCTGGATCTAAGCAAGGCATTTGTAGATCATTATGTAGATCATGTAGATCATCTTGTAGATCATGATTTGTTGCTATCCAAAATTGACAAATACCATGTCACTAATACATCTCATGAATGGTTTAAATCATACCTTAGTAATTGAACACAATGCTGCTTCATAAATGGCTCACTGTCCGATGCACTGCTGCTGTCCCAAGGAGTTCAGCAAGGATCAATTTTGGGCCCAATACTATTCATGCTGTACATCAACGACCTTCCAATAGGAAATCTCCCACTCACATACCAATATATATGCAGACGACACTACCATATGGAGACTAACAGTGACCCGCTGCTTATTCAGCGCAGTCTTCAAGACAGCCTTATCATAACTAGCAGATGGCTATCTCTGAATAAGATGGTTCTGAACACGAAAAACACTAAACATTTGATCATAGGAACTGTACAAAAACTGTTGCATTCTGGTAATCCATCTCTTGATCTATCTCTTTGTGGCACTCTGATTGAAGAAGCCAAGGATGAAAAGCTTCTAGGCGTTAAGATTGACAAACATTTCAACTGGGATAATCATATTGATTTCCTTATTGACAAATTAAACTCTAGAATTTGCTTGCTTAAGAGAGCTAAGACATATCTTAATTATTGGCGAAGAAATCTATTATACAACACATTAATTTGGCCGTTATTTAAATATTGTTGCACAGCGTGGGGAAACACCAAATATGAAAATTTACTTCAATTATCAAGAGTTCAAAAACTTTGTGCTAGGCTAATTTTAGATGGTAGTTTCTCTGGTAATTCCATTGAACTTTTTAGGTAGCTAAGTTGGTTACCTATTAACGATGCCATACAAATGAGAAAGCTTTGTTTACTGTAAAAGATTGTTAATGGCTGTTGCCCTCAGTACTTTAAAGATTACATCTCATATGTTAATGATAAGCATAGACATAATTCGAGGGCCATCAACAAATAACAATTTATTCATACCCCTTTTTCATACCAATTCTGGTCTACGCACTTTTTATGCAAGCGTCAACTGATTATGGAACACATTAGATGATAACACAAGTAGTATTACAACCCTAAGGAATTTTAAAAAGTACATAAGTTATAAATACGCAGTTAGTAATTCTAAGCTTGATCATTTTTTTTATTCATAGTACTTTCTAATAATTTTAGTTTGGGTTAGGAATTCTTTGTAAACATTTTCAATTCCTATCAATATTATTATTGAAGGACCGCAATGTATACTACTGAATTTTCAGTAATTGTGTTATCCAATAAAGTTATTCAGTTATTCAGTCCTCAACTTCCACCCACATCAGTACCTGCAATGGTCAAATCGAAAAGGAGAAACATAGATACAGTGGACAACGCCAATCTTCTTACTTACAATACAGGTAATCGTCGCGGGCCCCCTTCTCGAAGATATGTAGAGGTGACATCAACACAAATAACGAAAGACACTCAGTTGGAAAAAGAACTTGCTATGGCTTTTAGCATGCCTTCATTCCAGTGAAAACCAAACCATTCCTAGCCGGACTGGATTCAATATTTTGGTGAGAAACAAACATGTGGTCGTCCTCCCCACTATCAACGTTCCGTTGATTGATATGTCTACTGTGTACCAAGTCCTGACCAAGTCGCTTCAGATCAAAGAAGAAACCTTGCGTCTCCAAAGCATTGTTGTTGTGTTTTGACCAAGCGCTGTATGCAAAAGCTGCCGAAATAAAATGGAAACACAGTGCCCCAGTTCAATGCTATCGTTTTGAGAATGGGAGTTTTTCATACCATTTGTATGTTCTTGGCGGTGATACGAAAGCCTTTCTTGGATCGCTGGTTTGCAAGATGTATGTGTGGAATCTGGAGTGATTGCTGATGGATCCGCGACTGGCGTTTTGGAAGGTCATAGTTGTAATCGTGCCATCTGGTTCCACAGGCTCATGTTCGAGGGTCTTAACCGACTAGTGTGGAATGGGTTTCAGTGGTGGATTGAAGAACACCACAAAGACAGGAAACCTCATGTGGATGAGCTTATGAAAGGACTGAAGCAGCTCATTGATTCTACGTGTGAACCAGAGTTTAAGCATCTCATGAGAAGTCCCTTATTTGAAGAGGTCTCACAGCTATTTCTATTGTATTCAAACCACCTTTGTCAGAGTAACGGAAAGCTTTCGAAGTTCTGGATGTCGTATGTTGACATAATCGTGGTGCTACTGGGACTGATGAAGGCAACTAGGGAGGGAAACTGGTCAATGCACCTCTTTTCTCTCAGAGGAATTGTCTGCTGGTGCTTCGCTTATGATAATGTCAATTACACCAGGTACCTTTCTGCGTATCTCTTGGAAATGTCCCATCTTCTCGAGCAGCACCCAGACGCATTCAAGTATGTAAGTTTGGGAGAACTTTCTGTTCAGCTTGGCAACGGCAATCCTTTTGGGAGAGTACCTGTTGACCAAACATGTGAAGAGACAGTAAATAAGGACACCCACACCTCAGGAGGCACGAAAGGATTCAGCCTGAAAACCCAATGCCTTCAGCAAGTACTATTTCTGGCGGAATATTAAAGCACATTCCTCATGATCAGGCAACATAGGGACATGCTGCATATCAACAGCCCTTCTCTGAAACACAATGACTTACATAGTTCAAGGATCACGCGCGATGAAACTGTCGTTAAGAACATAATTTCATTACCTCAAGATACTTGGCTAAATCCCTTCAACCCTCAACTTCAAGATCTTGTCTGCCTATCGACCGGAAAAGGCGCCGCCTCTGAAGTACAAGATGATCTGCTATGAGCAAAAGATGTTCGCGAAGAAGTTTACTAAGCTTTCAGAGAACAGCGTCTCGAATGTGATCCGCCAAATGTAAAATTCCATGACACCACGAAGAAGGCTAAGCTCAAGGCCTTTACTGACCTCAAAAAGATAAAGGTAAAAGCTTGTAACAACCAAAAAGTTGTTCTTAAAGCCGAGAAAAGATTGTTTGCACAAATGATTGTCATTGCAGAATGCAGAAACTTGCAGATGAGTGAGGTCCTCGCCCATCCTCTTGGACGACTTCCATGGACACTGGCTAATCCAGATGGCACGTTGCGCAAGACAAATCAAGCAACCTTAGCAAAGGAACTCCAGAAGAATGTACAAGCTGCATTTTAGAGGTGCCATTATTATCCAACCATCAGCATGGTTAATAGATGGCATGGCTTTAGTTCAGCATCTAAAGGGTGACCAGAAAACATTTGCAGAGATTGCCGAGTCTCTACTTAGCATGGCGTTAAACGAAGGCACTTCGAGTGACAGAATTGATGTCATATTCGATGATTGCCGAGATAGCTCAATAAAGAGCATGGAACGAGAGAACAGAGGAGAAGGTCATTCAGCGACTTTCGTAACCTCCAAGCAGATCACCAGGTCCAAGTCAAACAATGGCAAAAATTCCTGTGCAGTTCACGGAACAAGCAGGCTTTGATAGTCTTTGTGACTAAAAAAATGGCAGAAGGAAAAGTACGCAGACAAATTATCAGGGAAGATGCTCTTGGTTACCTGTGGCAGAGTAGCCCAATCACTTTATCTTGTAATATTTTATTTGAATACTTATTAAATTGAAACATGGAGTTTGGGGCATCATTGTCAAAGTTTCAAAACAAGCTTCATAATTTTGCTATCAATGGAATCAACCATCCAAAGGCGAAAATTGTCGTTTCTACAGTATTCATTGCCAGGGCAACGAAATAGACAAACCCAACTTCCCAGAAAGAAAAGTCTTTTAGATATATATCATATATCCAAGTATCACTTCCTGCGGATATCATGGTCCAAAGATATTAATTTTTAATGTTGAGCATTATGCAAGATTGCCAGATTTTTTATGCTGCTGGAGACCCCACCCCTGTCAATTTTCAGCTCATTTCACGGATAAAGCTACGGATTCAACGTTGATATCATGGATTTTTGTAAACTTCAATAATTGTAGATTAAAAAATCTATGATAGCACTGGTCCCTCCGATTGGTGCCAAAAAAAACCTATTTGGGGGGTCTTGGCCCATGGACTAGCTGTACGATTCTATGTACAGGCATAGAAGCTTCTAGTTATTGTAGCAAACATTAAAGCACATGGGGACTGTTGAGTGTTGTTATGGTTTACAGAATTTTAATCTTTTTAATGTACAATTCTGTACTGAGTTTCCCTTTACTAGCTACTCTCTTCAATCTATGCTCTACGCTCTACGATCCACTCTTTAAGCTCTACCAGCTACTCCCTCGTTCTATGCTGTACGATTTACCTGCTACTCTCTG